>WNWU01000011.1:7097805-7112193 GCA_012654045.1 Ptyas mucosa | reverse complement strand
CTCCTCCTCCTCCTCCTCCTCCTCCTCCTCCTCCTCCTCCTCCTCCTTCTTTTCTATCTCCCACCTTTATTTTATTTCTTTTATAAACAACTCAGGGTGGCAAATGTATAGAATAGAATAACAGAGTTGGAAGGGACCTTGGAGGTCCTCTAGTCCAATCCCCTGCTTAGGCAGGAAACGCTATACCAGTTAATACCACTTCCTCCTATTATATTCATTTATTTATTTTATTTTATTAAAATTTATATGCCGCCCTACTCCCGAAGGACTCAGGGCGGCTCACAGCAATAAAAACAAAAACAATAAATAATACTAAATCCAATTAAAATCCCCAAGTTAAAACTATAGCTCCCAAACAGATCAGAAGATTTGCTGAAAAAGCAATGTCTTCAGGTCACTGCAGAAAGAGCGGAAGTCAAGGGCTGTCCGGAGCCCAGTGGGTAGCTCATTCCAGAGGGTCAGTGCGGCCACAGAGAACGCCACCAGCCGACATTGTCTGGTTGATGGCACCCGGAGGAGGGCACTCCTATGTGAGTGCACTGGGCAGTGGAAGGCCGGTAGGAGGTGGTCCTGCAAATACCCGGGGCCCATGCCATGAAGGGCTTTATAGGTGAGTACCAGCACCTTGAAGCAGATCTGAAGGACCCACCGGCAACCAGTGCAGCTCACACCGAAGAAGTGTAACACAGGAGTAACGGGAAGCTCCCGTAACAACCCGCGCGGCTGCATTCTGGACCAGTTGGAGCGTCTGGGTGTACCCCAAGGGCAGCCCCATGTAGAGGGCATTGCAGTAGTCCAGACAAGAGATAACGAGAGCATGAGTGACTGTACGGAGGGCATCCCTATCTAGGAAAGGTCGCAACTGGCGCACCAGGCGAACCTGTGCAAAAGCCCCCCTGGTCACGGCCGTCTGATGGTCAACTAAGGACAGCTGCGAATCGAGGAGGACACCAAGACTGCGAACCCTTTCAGAGGGATTAAGTAACTCCCCTCCCATCAAAAGCGATGGGGCCGCTAGATCATGGGATGCCGGCATCGACAGCCACTCCGTCTTGGAAGGGTTGAGTTTGAGCCTGTCCCTACCCATCTAGACCCGCACCGCCTCCAGGCACTTAGCCATCACGGGTCTGAGAAAGTGATTAGTCTAGAGAGCATGGCTGAAAGTGGACTTCAACTTGAGTCTCCCTACTAGCAAACTAGTCCAACCCTTGACTGCTAAGCCACATTAACTGTCCATGGCAAAAATAAGGGTATGGGGTAGAAAAAGGTGGGGAAAAAAATTAGGAATGCTTACCAATTTCACCTCCAGCCCACCCACCGATTGTTTGCCAAGACGGTCGTGCTTTGAAGAGAATCTTTTTGGAGGCCTTCTTTTGGTTTTAGTGAACAGTGTAGCTCTGTGAAAATTTTGTTCCAGTCTACTTGATGTGAAGCAGAACGCGAGTCTCAAAAGCTGAGGCACATTTAAACAAGATTTTATATCCAGCCCCATGAGAAAGCCTTGTGGGGACGTCTGTGTGCATGTCATCATATACTGCTCATTATACTGTGTTTAGATCTGATTGATTAAATGGGAGGCAGCAGTCTTCAAATTAACCTGGTTTAATCTTAAGTTCAAAGTAATTATTTGCTGCAAACCAGCCTAGCCTCTTTTAGCTAGGAATAGCGGAATCAATTGTCCACGGTGGTATAAATTGCTTCTGTTCAAAAGGCTACTCACTTGCAAATGCTAGGGACCAATTTAGAGCCACTGTATCTAATCAGCAGGAAAGCATTCACTTCAGATCTTTGTGCCCTTTGTCTTGACGTGGACTCTGATATTATTCTTTATTCATTGTTAGCTTCCCATCGCTGCAGTTCCCCGCTTGAGGCTACGGACAAGTTCATATCTCATCACTAAGCCTGAAGGTTATTTACTCGGCATTGGCTTAGTATGATTCATAAACTCAGGATCCATGGGTTATAAACCACAATTGATGGCTTGGTATGTGGTGGGATCCCAGACCCTGTAGTTTAAGAAATCCATGATGAAATCAGTTAGCATCAGAGGCAAATCCAGTTTATTATAACATGTCTTTTAAGATACACATTTTAATTTGAAAAACCACACCTTCATATGACCTCCCCTCAGTACACATGCTCCTAGGCAAAGAGTAAGCAATTGTTGTGTGGCCAGGGGATGCATTTTATATATTATTTATGTATTCTGTGAGGGAGATGGATGGTTTCATTGATAGATAGATAGATAGATAGATGGATGGATGGATGGATGGATGGATGGATGGATGGATGGATGAGATAAGACATTTTTAGGTCACCCATCTCACTGATAAGTGGCTTAATGGTGGTTAAATGTTTTAGATGAAATATTGCTGACACTATCTTTACTCATGGAATTCTGATGTCACAAGAAAGAATGAAATGCATTTTGGGCTTCCTTTTCATCTTAAAAGGGATTGGAAAGCATAGATTTACCACATCGAGGTTAATCATACCCATTTTCTCTAATGAAACTTTTAGCAAAAAAGAAAAAAGAAATAAATCTTTCTGTGGCTGCATTTTGAAGCTACATGGAGATTACAACTAAGACGTGTGAGACATAGCAACTTACTCATTCATGGCTTACTATGTTTTGCAAAATCTATTATGGCTTGTAAACTTTATTTACTGTTTTTTTTTTCACTCTCCTTCCTTGGGTCTGATTCTCAGAGACTGCCTGGATACGTCCCTGAAGTTTTCTTGGCAAGGTTTTTCAGAAGTAGTTTGCTAGTGCCTCCTTCCTAGGGATGAGAGAGAAGGAGTGGTCCTATATCACCCAGCTGACTTTGTGCCTCATGTTGGACTAAAACTCAGGGTCTCCCAGGCTGTAGAGGTTCTGAGTCATCCAGGTCATGGTTGTCCCAAAGGTGCTTTTTCGGGAGACAACTGGACTTTCTTGTTTTTCTTTGAAGACGTTTCACTTCTCATCCAAGAAGCTTCTACAGCTCTGACTGGATGGTGGGGAATAGAAAGATTTATATTCATTGTAGACTGCTGGTCATTTGCATCCTTTCTGAGGGTCGATGAAGCACTTGGAGGTTTATCTGTGTTAGGGTGAAAAATACTAACACCATCTGTATGCAAGTGAATGGGGAGGGATACTTTGGTTAATTTAGGAACCAGTTGCAGTGACCTGGATGACTGAGAATCTCTACAGACTTTTAGCAATGCAATTTGGGATGAACAGCCTTCGAATGGTGTGGAAATAGGAACAGGTTTCCAGAGGAAAAAATTGCAGACTACAGGAACCATTTGCACTACTCAGGTGACCCTGAGGACACAGATAAACCTCCAAGTGCTTCAATGACCTTCAAAAAGGATGCAAATGACCAGCTGTCTGCAAGGAATATAAATTCCTCTCAGTTTTTAGTCTGGTGCTTTAACCACTGCACCAAATTGTCTGTCACTCATTACCAAATGCAGCCCATCAAAAAACTATTGCTTGATTATTTAAATGATCCCAGCAGATTCTTTGCCCCCCTCCCCCCCTTTAAATTTACACGTAGGAGAATTGTTTCCTATTTCTACAGCTTTTCTCTAACTTTGGAAGCACAATTTAAACTTTCAAAATCCCCACGATTTTGGCCATGGGGATTTCTGTACAGTCTTGAGATGAGCTCAATTAATGGAATAAATATAACCACAGCAGACTGGGGTCCAGGAGGGGCTGCCCCATGTCATTTTTTTTCTGTTGCTTTTTAAAATAAATTCATGGCTGTTCTTATTTGATGGAAAACCAGAAATAAAGGTAGCTTCCTACACTGATCTAGCATGTTATATTTGCACCGGGTTTCCTAGGTTAGTTTTAAATTATTTTGTTTACTTCTTTCGCTTTAAATGAAGATGGTTTCCCCTGTTTGTTTAGATGAAATTGCCTTTGAGAACAGCATCTTTGTTTATTTCTAACAAATTGCCAGTTCCCATTTTTTTTTTACCTCCCCTTACAATCGTGCATATAAACCATGCTGCGGCTCTCAAATTTGCTGCCACAAGAAGGAACCTGTCAGGTCGTATGATTGCATTTCTGCGTGAGCCTTGAGCAGGGACCCAAAAATAATAATATTGTCTTGTGCTCGGAGGGGGATCAAATAACCTGGAATATCTTTACACCGTTCTTTATCCAGGAGCATTTTTAAGGTCTTGTCAACTGGAAGCACAGAGTTGATTTCACGGTTGGCTTTTGAGAATGTGATTTGCCAAGCTGCTGTGTACCTCAAGGGCCCACTTGAAAAAAACTGGTACAGGCTGCTCCCCCTCTCTGGCTAAAGCAGATGAGTAAATGGATGGACAAAAGTAAACAATTTTGTTTGGTTCTGTCCCCTCCTTAACATGTACCTCTTTTTCTTTCCCCTCTTATGGTATGAAAATGCTGCTAATGCAGCATCTTGAATACAAAATCGGATTAGGTCGCTGGCATATACTGACATGCTCAGTTAACAAAAATGCCCACAATGGAAAGAGACCCAAATAGCCCACCTACTTACTATGCCCACCTCTTCCTCTCCTGCATGATAATGCAAGATGTCTAATATAAAGGCATACAAACTTGATTCCTCTTATTCCTATATTTTTGAATTTATGGGGTGTGTTCCTTCAATTGTTGGTAAGATTTCAACCCAATATTTTCAGTGATAATACAGGTAGTATTGTTTGTTTAGTGACCCTTTGAAATTATGACGACACTGAAAAAAAAACGATTTATGACCATTTTTCCCGCTTACAACCACTGCAGCAACCTCCCCTGGTCACGTGATCAAAATTCAGACACTTGGCAATTGGCTCGTATTTATGACAGCTGCTCATCAGGGTCATGTGATCACCTTATGCGACCTTCAGACAAGCGAAGTCACTGGGGAAGCCAGATTCATTTAACAATCTTGTTACTAACTAAACAATTGTAGCGATTCACTGAACAATTCTGGCAAGGAACTCATGTAACAACTGCTTAGCAACAGAAATTTTGGGATCAATTGGGGTCATAAGTTGACAACTGTTTGTAAGTGAATGCAGGAGTTGAAGGTCAGAAACATCTGTAAAATATGAGTTGTAGATGAGCAATGCCAAGGCATTATTTAGAAACGTTGTTATCCTTTTCTGGTGCACAAATAATTCCCTGTTGTCATGCGTAAACTACTCTTTCCTTACTCGTTGGCGCTCCATATCCAGGATTTCCAATCCTAAATTCAAAGGTAATCCATGTTTCCCTTGGTGTATCTGTTCTTTCTATTAGCTCTTTATATTGTTCTGCCTGTGAATAAGGATTGCCAATCTAGCTTGCATTCCTGGCATATCTAGATCACAGTTTGAGGAATTGGCAGAGATGGCTTATCTTTCAATCAGAACAGAGGTGGGTTTCAGCAGGTTCTGACCAGTTCTGGAGAACTGGTAGCTGAAATTTTGAGTAGTTCGGAAAACTGGTAAATACCACCTTTGACTGGCCCCGTCCCCATCTATTCTCTGTCACCTGAGTCCTAGCTGATCAGGAGGAAATGGGGATTTTTCAGTAACCTTCCCCTGGAGCAGGGAGGGAATGGAGATTTTACAGTATCTTTCCCCTGCCACACCCACCAAGCCACACCCACAGAACCGGTAGTAAATTTTTTTGAAACCCACCACTGAATCAGAAGTGCAGGATTAGGATTGAAGAGGGGGACACAACCTGTAAGTGATCTCTTGGGGCTGTTTTCCAAAACATCACTTAGGGACAAAGAAGTTAGTCTATTTCTGGTCCATGCAACTTTCACATACTTTCATGTACAAGTTCGTTATTTTTCTTTCTAAATTAATTGATGGTTTCATTTTTTTTAAAAAAATGCAAGAAACTTTACGTAATAATTCACATTTAAAAATAGGATGTCAATCCTGAAGCTGACCTGACTGAAGCCACCTTGGACACTTCAGTGTTGCCACACTGGAGCTGAGGGATAAGGAGGGGGGCGGGGATTTGAGATAGCTGGGATTTTGTAGCCAAAACAAAATACTTTCTCTTGGGAACCAAGGACGTTCTCACACACGGCAGAGAAAAGTGGAATGATGTTACCAGGCAACCAGACAGTGACGTGATTGGATCATGTGACTGATTGTTTTGAGAAAGTGATCAACTTTTACTTTTAATTAGGTGAAAACCGCAGGAACCTTCAGAGTCAGTTGCCAAAATGATAAATCCAATAAAGCTATTCTTTGAGGAATCTACCTGCCTCGGAGTTTTGCTTGCTATGGGTCTATTACTTGGAACCCTGACATAGGACATTTGCAAAATAGGCATGTCTCAAAGTATTCTCTTATAAAATGTCATCTTTTGGGGGGGATCTTTTTTATCTAAGATCTTTTGCATTTGTTGGAATGCAGAGTGTATAGGATAATTATTTTTTTAAAAAAATTGATTTATATGCCACCCTTCTCCGGAGATTCAGGGCGGCTTACAATGTGTTAAGCAATAGCCTTCATACTTTTGTATATTTATACAAAGTCAGCTTATTGCCCCCATAATCTGGGTCCTCATTTTACCTACCTTAGAAAGGATGGAAGGCTGAGTCAACCTTGAGCCTGGTGGGATTTGAACTTGCAGTAATTGCAGGCAGCAGATGGTAAGTGGATGTTAATGACTGCCTTAGTCTACTGAGCCACCAGAGCTCAGAGTTTTTATCAGAGTTTTGAGATCTGGTCACTTTGTATCAGAATTTACAAAGCCTGAATTACCTAAGCATCTGTAGCATTGAACCGTAGTGTGAATGCCATCTTCTGGATCACACAGATCTTTGCTCATTTCCTACTTGTTTAGCACTCATGCGTGTAAAAAGATGCTTAGTGTTCTCACTTATGAAAGGGTATTAAATTAGCTTTACACTAATTTTCAAAGTACTTCCAGACCTTTGGCACAAAGCAATCCCCTCATAGTACAACTGGTTCCTAAGTTAGCCAAAGTATTCCTCCCCACTTACTTTCATCCACATGGAATTAGCATTTTTCATCCAAACACAGATAAACTCCAAGTGCTTCAACGACCCTCTAAAAAGGATGCAAATGACCAGCGGTCTGCAAGGAAAATAAATCCTTCCATTCCCCACCATCCAGTCAGAGCTGAAGAAGCTTCTTGAATGAGAAGTGAAACATCTTCAAAGAAAAACCAGAAAGTCTCGTTGCCTCCTGAAAAAAAGCATGTTTGGGACATCTGAATCCAATCTAAGACCATTTGAGCTTCCTCCCATGGTGGATCTCTACCAAACAAGTTGTTTTACAAAATGTTTGGTTGGATAGTTAGCATGCGTGGTCTGTCTTCTTTGCCCTTTCAGCAATAGCAGTTTAAATTTGGAGGGGAAGTAGCTGAAGGAATAAAGTAAATTTAGCATTAAGTTGTCTCAATGCCGTACGAAGGTGGAGCCGACAAAGATTGAAACATTGATTTTGTGCGGGTGCACGCACACACACATGCATGCATACTCACACATGCTATAGAGGTGTGTTAACTTTAAATGAGAGGTTAATCCTATCAAAGTGAATTGGATTTCTATGTACTTAAAAGATAAATGTGGACATGCTTGTAAAAAAACTCTGAATTATAGTTCTTTTACCCAGCAGCCCTCAAAGTAAGCATGGAAGCATTGTTGAACAGCAATGCACTATATATCTGTAGCAGAAGAAATTTGGTTTTTGAGAATTGACGTAAAATTCCTGTTGACTTCATTTGATTTTACACAGAAAATGGTCAAGATTGGAGTATTGGTCTTGGCAGTCTTAAGTTCAAATTGCCACTAAGCTTTGTGGTTATCTTTTCAGTATATCTTACTGCTCAAATATATTTCTGTCAGTGGTGGGATTCATTTTTTTTTTTACTTCAGGTTCTATGGGCGTGGCTTGGTGGGCGTGGCAGGGGAAGGATACTGTAAAATCTCCATTCTCACCCCACTCCAGGGGAAGGATACTGCAAAATCCCCATTCCCTCCCCACTCCATGGGAAGGATACTGCAAAATCCTCATTCCCTCCCCACTCCATGGGAAGGATACTGCAAAATTCTCATTCCCTCCCCACTCCGGGGGAAGGTTACTGCAAAATCCCCATTTCCTCCCGATCAGCTGGGATTCGGGAGGCAGAAAATAGACGGGGACGGGGCCAGTCAGAGGTGGTATTTACCTGTTCTCCAAACTACTCAAAATTTCCGCTACCAGTTCTCCAGAACTGGTCAAAACCTGCTGAATACTGCTGAATTTCTGTGCATGAATGTTGGTGTGCATACAAGCATTATATGCCCACTTAACCTATAGTTGCCTTTCTTCCGCTTAAACTCATTTTTCCCTTAATGTCTTCTAAATGGCAAGAAGAAATAATTGATCTCAGTTTCCTTTATAGTGTATAGTTTTCATGCTTTCACTTCTAGTCTTTTGTGAGGAATGGTTCATGGCACATAGAGAGATCTATTGGCCTCAGCATTTGTGCATGTACATTCATCAAAGAATTTTCTATAAATTATTGGATGAAAAGCTTTTTATCCATTGTGTTTGGTAAGGTTTTCTTTCAGAAGGTGGATTGGGGGGAAAAAACATGGATATGATGTGGGAAGAATGAAGGAAATTTCATGTATTGAACAGAAGGAAATCTATTGCTATACAGAAACAAAACTAGCATAGTTATTTTTCTGTGGAAGACCTCTACAGACCAGCCTGATATTCTTCAAAAAGATTTTCTTTCTCTTGATTTATCATCATTGATATACAGTGCAACCAAAATCATACATCTCTCTTTGAGTCAACGTATTTTCCTCCATACTTTCTGACTCATAGAAATTAAAATGTTGGCTCACATTGATGATTTGAGTGTGTGAGAACATTTTTCTTCATATAAGCTTAATTGACAAAAACGTGGGCAGGTTTTAAAAAAGACATCTAAAAAAAACATGTTGGAGCTTTGTGAGATGAAAAGGCATTAACTCAAAAGTAGTGGTACGATAGTTAAGGTGTTTTGAGGGGAAAAAATGTGTGTGAGGGAAAGATTCAGAGAGAAAATACTTCAGAGTTTTGAAGAAAAAAGGGAGGACCTTAGAAGTAAAGATTATGATTGGTATCTGGCAAATGTCCCCTGCTTGATCAGATTCAACATCTGGCTCTTGCAGGATATGGGATAGATCTGTATTTATTGACGTATCACATCTGTAAAATATTTAAGGCCTCCTTTATTATTCATTCCTATCAATCCTGCATTTTGCATTGCCCCTGCATTGCCTTTCTGAGCTGTCTCTATTGGCTTCATGTTTTAATAGATAGTTGTAAACTACCTAAAGGTGCTTTTTCAAAAGGCAAGTGTTTTTTTTCCTGAAGGCGTTTCACTTCTCATCCAGGAAGCTTCTTCAGTTTTGATTGAATGGCAGAGAATGGAAATATTTATATTCCTTGCAGTCATCTGGTCATTAGTACTCTCTCTAAGAGTCGCTGAGGCCACTTGGAGGTTTATCTGTCCCCTCAGGGTCACCTGAATCATGCAAATGGGTGTGGAATCTTCTTGAAGTTGCAGAAAGGATTGTGTTGTAAACAGGAGGTAGGTGATATCTTATTCCTCCTCCTCTGTAGAGAAAGGTCTCTGTTCAATCTTAGATAGCTTCTTTGACCCTGCTTGTGAGCTACCTAGTACACATTATTATTATATGAGATGAATTGGCCATACAAGTACTGTAAATAAATAAAATAAACAAATTGGTTTACCCCTTATTTAAATATTTTGTATGCACTACATCTGCCAAATGAACTTTGTGAGTCCCATAGGGAAGGCTAGGCCTCTTTCAGTGCGCAAATACTGGTAAATTCATTTTCCTCTTAAGGCTCCAGAGATTGGATCAGAAGTTAATTTTAGGGCACAGCTTCTCAAACTTTGATTTAAGGACCAGAGAAGGTTTGGTCTTCTGAATATTCAGAAAGGTTTTGCAACTGACTTGTGTTTTTCTCTTCTCCCATTGGAGATTGAGACATTTTTACAAGGACTACTTTACTGAATAGGTTATGGTTTTCATTATATAATATTATGATACAGAGGCCCTCTAAATATTTTCCAGGAACAGAAGCTCTTCCCAGAAGCCCAGCATATTTTCATAATGATGCTGTAGCAACACCACACACACACACACAAACACACAAACACACACAAATATATGATAGAGTTATGCTACTGTTTCACAGAGACTGTATCAAAATAGGGAATCCTCATATAAACTGAAACACGTGATGATGCTATTCTACCATGAAGAGTTAATCTGGGATTTATGCTAATATTAAGTGGAAATACAGAATTTTAGCATGTAATTGTTGAAAGGGACCTTGGAGATTTAATCCAACTTGCCAACCTTTCTAGGAATCCACTGTAACAATATACTTGACAAATGGCCATTCAGCTTTTCTTGAAATGCTTCAATAATGAAACTTTCCACCTTCCCAAACAGTCTGTTCTATTGTTGAAAAGCTCTTACCATTTCAAAATTCTGTTTGATGTCCGATAAAAATCTGCTTCCTTGTCATTTAAGTCTTTTGTTTCTTCTCTGTTAACCAGACAAGTCTACCATGTCTTTTACACGACAGCGTTTCCGGTTCTTGAAGTCACCATCATGCTTTTCTCTATTTTTTTTCTTCTTCTTCAACGAACAGGCCTAACATCTCCCCCAATCTCTTGTTTGTTTGTTTGTTTGTTTTCTATGTGAAGTCTCATTTTATCTTGATTGTTTTCCTCTGGACATATTCCTGTTTATCAATATTCTTCCTTAAATGAGGTGCCCAGAACTGGACATAATATTCTTCGTATCATCGGATCCAGTGGTGAAATCCAAATTTTTTTACTACCGGTTTTGTGGGAGTGGCTTGGTGGGCGTGGCTTGGTGGGCATGGCAGGAGAAAGATATTGCAAAATCCTCATTCCCTCCCCACTCCTGGGGGAAGGATATTGCAAAATCTCCATTCCCACCCCTCTCTGGGGCCAGCCGGAGGTGGTATTTGCCAGTTCTCTGAACTGCTCAAAATTTCCGCTACTGGGTTTCCAGAACCTGTCAGAACCTGCTGGATTTCACCCCTGCATCCAGGTCATGGTTGTTCCAAAGGTGCTTTTCTTTTTCCAAAAGGCAATAGGACTTTCTTGATTTTCTTTGAAAACCTTTCACTTCTCATCCAAGAAGCTTCTTCAGTTCTAACTAAATTCCCATTCCCAATCAATCAATTAAAACTGAAGCAGCCTTTTGGGTGAGAAGCAAAATGTTTTCAAAGAAAAAAAAAACAAGTTGCTTTTGGAAAAAAATAAAGCATCTTTGGGTTTTACTAGAGAGGAATATCAACATGGATTTGATAGCTACTAAGCAGGAAAGGAGAAAAATGGCAGGCTTTCCGGTGCTGCCGGATAATACGACTCAGAAGAAGTCACTCTACTCTTCCCTTTCACTTCAGAACCTGGAATTGGACAATTCACTGTCTTTTACACCTTTTGCAACTTCTTCTCAGTCAAAACATATAATTGGAACAACTTCCTAACCCTAACCCTAACCCGCTGGATTTCATCCCTGATCGTAATAAAGAGGAACAATAAGAATGATAATAGTTTATATGCTGCCTGACTCTCAGCAACTCCCAGGATTTATATGCTTTTTTATTTGCTTTCGTTGCCTTTGTATCTCACTGCTGGCTCATGTGTAGTCTGTCTCCACAAAATCATGCAGATTATTTTGGTGTGCTCAATCTAATGCCTCCCATTCTCTGTGTGTGCGTGAGTCTTTAAGTCAGTTTTTGAATCCTGGCGAGGGCCTGGACTAGTCCCTGCAATATTCTTGGTATGGTTTTTCAGGAGTGGTTTGCCATTGCCTGCTTCCCAGAGGTGAGAGAAAGTGACTGGCCCAAGGTCACCCAGCTGGCTTTGTGCCTGAGGCAGGACTCAAACTTGTGGTCTCCTGTTTTCTAGCTTGATGACTCATCCACTCCACACCAAATTCTCTCTCCTCCCACCCTATACTTGTTTTCCCAACCCAAATATAGCACTTCCTGTTTGTCTCTGCTGAGATTGATCTTGCAGGTTTCTGGCCCCTTTTCCCCAGCTTATCAAAAACCACGTGCATTCTCATACTTTGTTGATACCTCATACAATTTGCAAATTTAGTAATTGTATTTCCTAATCTTTCATCTAAGTCATTATAAAAACATTGAACAGCACAAGGCCCAGGGTAGACGCCCTAAAACCTCTTTCCATCTTGACATGGAGCCATCGATGTACATTTATTGGGTAGAAATCTTATAAAACCTGAAGAGTTGGCTTTTTTTTTTTTTTAATAAAGTCAAGTTAGATCTGTGATGCCGGTTTGCCTGCATAAGTATATTCTCTGCCCTGTGGTCAGACTGATAAGCAGTGATGCTTCCCATTATCGTTTCCCCCTCTCTCCTGAAGAAATAACATTGATTAAGACTGCACATTACATTTAGGATATGCATACAGAGATTGCTTTTTTATGTCCCTCTGGAACCCTGCAGGCAAAAAGGAGCATTTTGTATTTTTAAGCTTGATTACCTTGCTGTGGTCTGTGGCAGATAAACTGCAGTCGGTAACCTTCTCTGTTGTAAAAATGAACAGGAATATTTTTTTTTTAAAAAATGCAAAATTAAAGTAAACAAACAGCAGACCTCATCTGTGAATAAGAATACATCATTGGAAGCAGTAATCCTTATTGTTAAGAAATATTGCTATGGCTCAGCAGTTAGTTTTGATATTACAGTTTATGTCCCAACTTTTTTCCATTTCCATTTGTAAATTCCCTATTCCCCCCCCCCCCCCCCCTTTAAGGGCTTTTTTAAAAAATAGCATTGGCTTTTCTTCTGTTTTCTGTTCATGAGTACCATGGCTTCTCAGCTTCTTTGTTGTGACTCCGACCCCCGAGCCCATCTTATCGGAGGGAGAAGGCTTCAAAAGTGAAGGAGAGGAGTTGGCCAGGCCTCCCTCTCCAGGACCCTCCTCTCTGGCAATGCCTCAGGTGTCTCCGGAAGGAGAAGCGATTGGCCAGGAGCCAGGTATCCCCGAGCAGTCGCAGTCGGACAGTGACGGAGATAAGTCTTGGCTGGATCCACGCCAGCGTCGGAGAGACAAGTGCACGCAACAGAAAAGGAGGCGTGCCAGAGATTAAGCTGAGTCACTGGACCACACCCCACAGGGAATAAAAGGGGGTGTGGTGGCCATTCAGGCTCTATGAGGACAAAGCTAAACAACTAGCGAGTCACATTGTATGTCTGAAACTACGTTATCTGCCTGCCTTGGATTTAATACGGACTGGACTTGACAAATCTTTGGACTTTGTGTATTTGTTTTGGTTTATCTGTCAGAAGAAGAACACCTCCCTCTGTGAGTAAAGTTCTTGGCAAGCAGCTACTGGGTTGCTGCCAATCCTGTTAACGAAGGAATTTATTGTCTGCAAGTTTTATTTAACCCCCGGCTGACTGTGTGTGTGTGAGAGAGACGGGGACAGAACATTCTTCAGTAACATTACTTTTCCTCTACAGCAGAGGTGTCAAACTCAAGGCCCACAGGCCGGAGCCGGCTCACAGGGTGCTTAGATCTGGCCCATGGCCGCACCCTGGAAACAGCAAAGGACTGGCCTGTGGTGCCTCCGCCAGCAAAAATGGAGCTCAGGGAGGCTGCACATGGCCCGGGCTCTGTTTATATCTGTGATGGCTTCCTGTAGCCTTTGCGGCCTCCCCAAGCTCCATCTTTGCTGGCAGAGGGCTGCAGGAGGCCATCGTGGCTGAAAACAGAGCCTCAATGAGTGACATTGAGCTGGCCATGCCCCCCTGCCCCCCCCCCCCCCCGAGGTCAAACACAACCCTGATGCAGCCCTCAATGAAATCTAGTTTGACACCTTTGCTCTACTTCTTAAATGTAGAAGGATGGTGAAGATGATGATTTCAATTCTGAAATATGCAAGTGTGTGCTTGTGTGTAAAAGCGGAGAAATGCCCCCCCTCCACATTCAACTCAAAATTATCCAATTCAAAGTGTATTTCTTTACATCTTTCCAAATGTTCTATCCAAATCAGAGAATTATTTGCTTGGGCTTGATTTTTACAAATGTGAAAACGAATCTTCTTATTTGGTCTGTTTTCTTGAGAAATGTTTCGAGAATGCTATTTTTGGTTTGGATATTGTTGACAGGTTTCTGACTTGCTTTTTTAAAAATCTGTTTTAGTGTTGTGCTTTTATAAATGTGTCTGATTTGCACCTATCAGGGTGCAAAGAGAAAATATCTGCTGTGAACTCCATGTAGGCTTCAGAAAGGGCATCTGGCCAGTAAATGTGCTCATTATATGTTATGTTATGTTATGTTATGTTATGTTATGTTATGTTATGTTA
>WNWU01000011.1:7077530-7088864 GCA_012654045.1 Ptyas mucosa | reverse complement strand
CTATCTATCTATCTATCTATCTATCTATCATCTTTCTGTCTCTGTCCGTCCGTATCTATCTATCTGTCTGTCTGTCTGTCTATGTATCTGCTTATCTGTCTAATTGTCTAGCTGTCTAGCTATCTAGCTATTTATCATCTAGGTATCGAATTTCTATTGCTGCCAAATGGAGGAGGAAGAGAAGAAGGAATGATTTTCATCATCATGTCTACTTCTGGGACAAAATAATCCTCCCCACAGTCGATTATCTTATTCTATTCTATCCTTATTCTATGGGGTGGTGAAACACCTCTGTGTTCATTCAGTAGATAATGAAGCATTTTTTAATAAGAATCAGGTTTCAAACAGATGTCTGCTTCTCTTAAAACTTCTTTCTAAATGTTCACATATGAAGAAGTGTGCCAGGTGCTATTCACTCTCTCTTTCCCCCAATAATTTTATTAGAAGTTATATTATACAAGTAAAATTTATACAACTATAGAATAAAGAAATACATTTAAAAAAAATAAAAAATAAAGAGGGAAAAGCAACTCTCCCTCTTCAACAAACAAATATAGTCAACTTTAAGAACTTATCATTATCCTTTAAAGTAAAACCAAACATCTCTTCATTCAGAGAATTCCATTTTCTATAAACTCATCTATAAAACCTCATCTTTCCCTATTAAATAGCCAAAATCCAGTAAGGGTTATCAGAAATAACAATATAAGTATTACAGATTGTGCTTATTGCACCCAGTTTGACTCCTTGCCCCTTTGAACAAATCACCCCATTTCTTCTCTTCAAATAATCAAAATTCAGTCAATAATATATATATATATATATATAATTATTGTTATCCAGTCCTAATTAAGGAGGCATTAAATATCCCATCAAATAACAACCCATTATTTAACCTTGGTCAAATAAGTCAATGTTATATTTTTTCTTCTTTCTATAAACAGTCTTTAAAATCCCTCAAAGAAAGTTCTAGTATCTGTCTTCTCATACTCCTCTCTTCTCTTGGAATTCTTTTCTTCATCTTTATCAAGCCCTCTTCATGCTTTTAACATAGCAACTCCAGCCAGCCCTTCTTGTAAACTCAGTAAAAGGAAATATACCCAAATATAGTCATCAGGTTTATACTTTTATTTCTTTTTCAATTTTTCAACTTTCAAGTCATCATCATTTGTAAATCCATTATTTCCATCTCCTTCCTGTAAATTGTAATTTTTAATTCTACCCGTAGATCAATTTCAGTTTTAGTCAATGGAGCTTTGTTCTCTGCAGTTACACCAGTAGGTGCTAGTAAAGTGTTAAATAGTTTAAAAACTTCTTGTTGCTATAAGCCAGGGATGTCAAACTTGATTTCATTGAGGGCCTCATCCGGGTTGTGTCTGACCTCAGGGTTCTGGGATGGGCGTGGCCAGGGTGGGCAGCTCGAAGTCACTTGTGTCGGGGATACCTGTGGTAGCCTGAGCACACTGCCAGTGAAAATGGAGCTTGGCTCTCCCGAGATCCGTTTTTGCTGGCAGAGGCACCATGGGCTGGTCCTTCACAGTTTCCAGGGCAACCCCGCGGGCCAGATCTAAGTACCCTGTGGGCCAGATCCAGTCCACGGGCCTTGACCATTATAAACCATAGGTTTCTTTGAAAATTAGACTTTGGAGGGCATTAAATGGATATTTTAAAGGTCTTTTTGTCAATTCAGAATATAAACATAAGGGGTTTTTTTTCCCCCTTATGGGAGAGGATCCTTTCAATCAGCTTCAGAATCTCAAATGAAGTCCATCTGAGCTCTTGATCCCTGTGAAACTTTCCAAAGCCAACAATAATCATCCTCCTGCTGAATATCCCCCAAAATACGAATCTGTAAGAGTATAGTTAAACTGTTTTGTTTGTTTAAGGATTGAAGGACACTCATCCAGTGATCTCAATAAAGTCTGAAGTCTGTTAATCTTTAAAGTATGCCAAAGAATAAAAAGAAAAATCCAGAGTGATTAAGGAATGAACCACTTTTCCATACAGGCAACATTAGTTAGATGGATTTCCCTGTCTCCAGTCAATCACAAGCTGGCAGCAAAAACACAGTTCTTGTTGTCTAGCTGGGAAAAAAAGGCTACTGTACAGGGCACATGTGGGTAATCTCATGCTTTCTCTTTAACTCCAAAGAGATTTTAGCCACCTGATTCCTGCCATCAGGTGCCATTTCAGCCTCCATATGTGTTACACTCTTTAAGAGGAATGTCAGTTTGCCATTATGGCTTACTGGAAGTTGCCATTCAGTCTGCTTAAAAGAGTATAAAATGATAAGGAAAGCCTTATAGTCTACCTGGTCTATCATCTCGGTACCATTGCCAACAAGATAGTCAAAGAAAGTGCTCAGAAGACATGGATGTCACCTTATTGACCTACCGTGTTTCCCCAAAAATAAGACCCTGTATATTTTTTTTGAACCCTGAAATAAGTGCTCGGCCTTATTGCTATGCCCTCAATATCCCGATTGGGCTGATTATCAGGGGATGTCTTATTTTGGGAGAAATAGGATAGGTAGCTGGCAATGATGGGCAAATTGTGTTAGATATCGTAGATGACGTAAGGGTAAGTTATAAGTAGCCGTTGTTAGCCTTAACTTCCATGCACTTTTGTAATCCTGATCTTTTGTCCTTTGGTGTTCAGTGGTGACAATGTGATAAGAGCATTTCTTTTTCCATGTGAAAAACTTTTGACCGTTGTGTTCCGTTTGTAAGTTTGAGAGTGAACGAAGAAGAAAAATTGCCTATCCATTTTCTTTGTGTGTATAATATTATTCATGTCCTAGCTTACTCATTATTTTCCTAAACTGAAATGTTTATATTATGATAATGTTTCCTTAAAAAGGAATTTCTTATACCCCTTTCTGGCAATTGGGCTATTATACCCAGGACGTTTTCTGAGATGCAATGACTAAAGCTTGCATTCGTTTTTAATAATGGATTTCCATTATAATTCCATTATGCAATCCATTTATAAATTTTTATAAAGGAATTAGGATATTGCCATTTTCACTTCTAATCCCCTTTCTTATGATTTCCCCAAAAATGAATTTGCCTTTTTCATATCAGTTGCGCAGAATAATATTGCATCATTTTATAGATAAGTCCAGATAGAGCAGTCCTATGTTGCTTTTTTCTGGACCGTGCCCTCAGCCATATTTTCGAGTGTGAGAGAATTTACAATGGTACATTTTGCTTTTGTCTTCTTCAAAGCAGGCAAAGGCAAGATCAATTTGACTCTTTAATGGCAAGTTTTGCCTTGTCACCCGATAAAGCCAGGATCCTTCTTACAATGTTTGTCCAAATCTGTGTCCAAATCTCTGCTCTTTTAAGGAGCTCTCCATGACCTTGCTCTGGTCTCCCATACTTTATCTCACAAGGGTCATGTGTGGATAAATGTGGATAATCCTGTTGCAGGGAATCATTGAGATGAAACTCTAAAAACCTTATCTTTTCTCGGTATACGGAGCTGATGTTCACTTGATGTAGCTTCCCTGAAGACTTTTATCATCTTCAAGGGAGGGCTCTTTGAAGGCCTCCGGTTTATGAAGACTTCTGAAAGTCTCTGTCTTTAGTTCTTGCCAATCAACTAACTAATTAATTCATTAATTTTCAGCCTAGGAAGTAGTGTGCTTGAGGTCAAATGCTTGAGCATTTTCACACAGATGCTGACTCAAACTATTTGTTTTTTTTTTAGGAGTGAACCAGGGGTGGGTTCTACTTACCTTTACTACCAGTTTACAACGGGGTTGCACATGTGCGCTCACTTCTTTCTCTCTTGTGTGCGCGCTCTTCTGCACAGGCGCAGAAGCATTTTACATGATGTCCGGATCAATGGGCGGGGCTTCCTGCCGGTTTTACTACCAGTTCTATAGAACCGGTGTGAACCAGGGGCAACCCACTACTGGAGTGAACTGAAATTACCGCAGAAACATGTGGGCAACAATTTCAACTGTTGTAATGTTGATGTAGGATGAAGATGATTTAGATCAGGGGTCTCCAAGCTGGCAAAGGAACTATGGGAGTTGAAGTCCACAAGTCTTAAAGTTTCCAAGGTTGGAGACCGCTGTTCTAGTCCAACCCACTGCACGAGCTGGAGAACCTATATGACTTAGAACAAACGATTGTCCAATCTTTTCTTGAAAACCTGCAGTGGTGGAACACTCACAATGTCTGGAGCAGTGGTGGTTTGCTGAGAACCGATAATAACAGTGGCTGGCCATGCCCCTGAACCGGTCCCCAGCCTCGTCACCACTCACTTACCCCACCCACCTCATCAGAGGCTTTTGTTTTGTTTTGTTTACTTTTAAAAGCCAAAGAGGTGGTTAAAAAATGCTTTGAAAAGCCTCTGAGGATCTCAGCTGAGTTGCCTGATCGGCAGAGGCTTTTCAAACCATTGTTTTCTGCAACCTCTTTGGCCGAAGAGGTGGTAAAAAAAATGCTTTGAAAAGCCTCTGACAATCTCAGCTGAGTTGCCTGATCGGCAGAGGCTTTTCAAAGCATTTTTTTCTGCAGGTTGTAGAAAAAATGCTTTTAAAAGTAAAAAAAAAAAGTTGGCCACACCCACCCAGTCACATTACCCCCCACCAAGCCATGCCCACAAAATAAGCCATGCCCACAGAACCAGTAGTAAAAAATTTGGTCTGGAGGCAAATTGGAGGCAAGTAGTAAAAAATTTGGCCCTGGTCTGGAGGTAAATTGTTCTACTGATTAATGGTTTTCACTGTCATTTAGCTTTTATAAGAATTCTGGTGAGTGAAATATTTTTTCCATACTGGCTTTAAGATAGATCCATGAGCAAAAAAAAAATAGAAAAGGATAGTTTGGATTTAACAAGCATAGTTGCCTCAGAATGACTTTTCATCCAACGCTAACTTAAAAAAAATGGTTTAAGATGGGGTCAGCAACCTGCAGCTCTGGAGCTGCATGTGGCTCTTTCACCCCTCTGCTGTGGCTCCCTGTCACTCAGAATATACATCACAACCACCAATGTGCGACACCCGCCAGCACGCAATTTATTGAGCTTTTCAACCCCCGATAAATCCAAGAAGAGAAAAGTTTCAGGAGAAAACAATGTTTACTTCAACTACATATGCTAGTTTTGTGGCTGCTCAAGAAAGAGTCAGGCACAGGAAGGATTTTGTGGCTCCCGGTGTTTTCTTTTCTGTGGGAAACGGGTCCAAATGGCTATTTGAGTGTTTAAGGTTGCAGACCCCTGGTTTAAGAGAAGCGTTTAGCAGTTACATTTGGAAATATTGTGAGAATAGACAAACACAGTAAGAACTACAAACATTGAAACTCTATCGTAGGTTCAAAGGATAAATCATGACATTAAAGCAATGAAATGTTGCTCTGCAAGGAAAATCCCCTTTACATTATTTGATATTGGATTTAAAAATAGTTGGGGGGGGGATTAAAAGGGAAGCCAGTTAAATAGGAGATCATAAATAATAAATAATCAGGAGCTTCGAAACATAGTTAATGCTGATGCACGTGAGAAAAAAAAGGAGACAGCTTAAGCAGCATTTCAGAGGTGGGTTTCAGCAGGTTCGGACCAGTTCTAGAGAACCGGTAGCGGAAATTTTGAGTAGTTCGGAGAACCCATAGTAAAAATTTTGACTGGTCCTGCCCTCATCTATTCTCTGCCTCCCAAGTCCTAGCTGATCAGGAGGAAATGGGGATTTAGCAGTAACGTTTCCCTGGATTGGGGAGGGAATGGAGATTTTACAGTATCCTTCCTCTGAAGTGGGTTGGGAATGGAGATTTTACAGTATCCTTCCCCTACCACACCCACCAAGCCACGCCCACCAAGCCACACCCACAGAACCAGTAGTAAAAATTTTTGAAACCCACCACTGCAGCATTTGTATTCTTTTCTGAAGAATTCATACTTGTATATTTTGGAGTTTAAGGGGGAAGAAAAGAGGATAAAGATGATGATTTAACCCTGGATAGTGAGTGTCTGCTATAGATAAACAGAACATCCATCATGATTATAGCAAGATATCAGATCATGTTCGGCAAGCTTCCAAAATGAACCCACAGATACACACAGCCCATGTATTTCAACGAAAGATAATGCTTGATAATTGAGGCAACTAAAATTTGATTCAGAGAGGAACTGAAATTCAAATTAGCAGGTTAGAAGACTGAAAGGGATGAGCAGAACTGTCATGAGAGGAATAAAAACTAGAAAAAGCAGAGATTATAGAATGGAGGCTTAAAGACGAAATGGGATGTATATCTCTTAGTTGTATTCATTTTGGGATCTGTTTTTCAAAAAAAAAATCTGTATATGTATCCTGGGCAATTCTGTTTAGTATTCTATTTAATCAGCTCCACATTTGTTTGTATTTCCCCTAGTAACAAATATTGTATCCTTTTCCTAATATATTTCCCAATAGTTTCTCTCTTGTACATTCCTTTGCATAACTTTGCCTAATATACATGCTAATACACATTTTATTTTATTTTTTTGGCTTGGAGAGCTGTAGTGCTAAATTCAAGAAAGGAAAGTTGACCTGAGAAATTTTCCTCCTTGAGTTTCAATTTTACCTATTGATAAAATTACAAAATTAAGGAACTTTGCATTTAAATGCAAAGAAACAGTCTTCCTCATGCCTTTTAATCAATAAAAGTGACCCATTTTTCATTCTTGCAGTTGTAATATCTGAAGCCTGACATGGGGAGATTTTTTGTGTGTGCTATATGTATTGGGTCGTTGCTGCTTTTGTTTCAATTGGGGACATATTTGGTTTTGGTAGGGAAATGTTATTTAGCCAAATTCACATAAATTTTCACCAAATAAATCTATCTTCCCAATTCTAGAGTAAACTTAAAGGAAAGAAATATATTCTCAAATACAGCTTGCCTCCAGAAGTTGTGGTGCTCCATTACTGGAGGTTTTTAAGAAGAGATTGGACAGTCACTTGCCCAGAACGATAGAGAGGTCTCCTGCCTGAGCAGGGGGTTGGACTAGAAGACCTCCAAAGTCCCTTCCAACTCTGTTATTCTCTAACTTAGATAGGAAGTAAAGGTGTTAGTAAAAAGGTATATTTAACTGCAAGCATTCAGCTGAAGAATTATGAGAGGAGGAAGCTATTCACAAACAGCAGAAGTGGTTGAAATATGACATCCACTTTATGTTTTCTTTTTTATTTATTTTATTAATTGTATGAAGCTATCAAAAATCAAGTTGTCATAATAACTTCAAAAGAACTTAATAATGTTTGTTGAATTTCTTGTGAATACAAACCATCGGTGGTATTGTGGGTCTAGATACGTAGCTTTATCACTTTTTTGCTATTTAGAGATGTTAACATTGCTAAGTTAAAATTTATCATCAGGGACAATAACCAAATTTTGGTAAGTAGATTCTGATTGAACTGGTAAGCTGGTTGACATGGAACCATGACTCATTCTGATGCCTATCGTGTGTAATGAAGGTCATCTCCTCTGCTTCTTCCTCCCTATTAGGTTTATAATCAATGAGGTAATAGAAGGGAATTAATTCTGTACTTTACTGATAAGGGTTTTTTCTTCAGTTCCCATAGTTAAATTAATGTCATCCGTGATATAGTGAGGGCATCTGTTTCCATAATCACCTCCAAATCCCCAAAAGTAAACAATCAGCTGATTATCTGCAACCTTCCCACTTGTAGAATTGGATCATTCTATATCGTGTTTATTTCATTTATTAAATGTGTACATTGCTCAATTCCCAGCTTTGCTAAAATTAAGCATACAATACCTGGGCTGCAACAATCCAGTTAGGATAGCCATATTTCCCTGCTGCCAACTATCAATTGTCCTTTGGCAATTGATTGCTCGAACGGCAAACACCAGATGTTAGCTTTGATTGATATCTCTTTTTCTATGATGCAATAACAACCTAAACGCCTCCATAGTTGGTTCCAGTTTAAAAAAAGATATGCAGCCATAGTAGACATTTGATGCATTATCAAATATGTAATGTTTTGTTTGCCGTTCGAACTGACTGAATATATGATAATAATATGTAATGAAACAGATCCACTTGATTTTTTTTAAAAAAAGTGAGAAAAATGAAAGTATCTTGTAGCAAACGTGTAACAACATTAGCACGTCGTTGATATGCAGAAGTCTCTGCAAAATTTGCTTTTGACACGGAAGGTATGTGGTTTTTTTTGTTTTTTTTCAACATTCTTATTTCTAGAGATCCACTTCTAAGGAGCCTTGAGGTTTTCTGCTGATGGTAGATCAAGACCCTTAATGAAAAATGTGCAAGCTGTGGGATCTTAGATAGTCAGCAATAGAAATAACTAATTAAAGACTTACTGAGATGGACAAGATCATAACCAGATTCACTCATTTTTGTGGGAGATTATTTAAGTATTAAAGAGCCCTCTCCAGATTTTGTATTTTGTATGGGAAACTTAAGGGGGTTGAGAATTTCCTGGAGATTGGCCTTGTCTAAAGATGTTGACTATAGATATGCATATATAAAAATATATGCAAGTTAATGTTCACTCCGACTAAAATGGGAAGCCTGTAATAATTTAGCACCATCTTCTGGATGCAGAAATATGTTTAGGAAAAAGGAAATCTGAAAATAAGGGTGGTCTGAAAGCTAAAAAGATAGAGAAGTGAATCCCTTTGGTTGAGTAATGCAAAGGAATCATTTTAAAAGCATTATAAGTACAGGGGAAAGCTCCTTTGGGTTGAGCTTCATTCTGGTGGCCTCATGGACAGATCAGATGTTTTCATGGCAAAGGTATCTTGCCTTTGCTTCTTCCAATATGGTTTTATATACCACAGTCTACTTGTAGTCCTGGTATTCACTGAGAGTCCCCCTTTCAAGTAAAATCCAGGCCCAATTTTGCTTAGCTTCAAAGTCAAACAGAGTCAACTAGGCATGGCAGTTGTTAAAACACCAAGGCTATCAATTTCCTTACATAGCTATTTTGTGTCAAATAGAAAATATAATTGCTGTTACCGAAGTGTTGCCCTATTATTTTGGACATATTTTTGATATGTGATTGACTATTAATATAATTTTTGACATTTTTAAGTTACTTGCCCGATGAATTTGTGCAAATTGTAATTAATTGTCATTCAGTTAAAAGTACAGATATTTGCTCAAATACGATCAGTCACACAAAGTAAAAAAAAAACAACATACCACCTCTCTAGAAATATATTAAACAAGATGGCAATGCCATGTGAGGGGGGAAATGCTATTGTGAGATTTTGTAAATGGTAGCAAGGCTTTGAAATGAAAACACTATATATTTTCTGCTTTTTATTTATGGGATAGTATGCTGCTTGAAGTTTTGTTGTGCTGCAACATAACAGTGAATATTTCATCCCCGTTTCTGCAATTGATTTTGGGAGTAATTCTCAAATATTAATAAAGAGTTATAGCATATCCAGTACATGAAGGCATGGCAACCTAATGGGGAGAAAAATCTAATCCCAACATTTTGGAAATAATGGGCTGTTTTTACTGCTCTTGGTTAGGTCTGGCTAGACATTAATTCTTCAACATTTTCTACCTCTTGTCATTTTTCAGAAAATATATTAAAGGCAGAAGTGGTGGTGTATAATTAACATGGCATGGAGAAATGTAAGGAGTGGGAATGAGTGAAAAATGGAAAATATAAACAGACCGAGATTCAGAAAAATCATTTCTAGAATTATGATCTCACTAGATGTATTTTTTTCCGTTTGTCATGTGTTGTGCAATTGTGTTGCTAGACTAGCCATATGTCTTAAAAGAGTCCCTTGGTGTCCTTGGTTTGAAGGTCTTTCTGGTTCAAGTCACATTTAATTTCAAGAACCATACGGTGTAACAGTCATCCATCAACAGCTAGCATTTTAATACAAAATGGAACAAGCATATATATTGCATTTCTATTTACATTATAGCAATGATTTCTAAACTTGTATATATACCTATATATTAACATTGGGGAGTTTTATAAAGGCGGAATTCTCTTTCTTGTCCTCTTTTCTGTGATATGTTGTTGTTGTTGTTTTTAAATGCATTACACTACATGCTGTAGTCTTAGAAAGTATTAACAAAATTCTGGTTAGATTTTAGAGAATATCTTGCAGAGATGTCAGGCAGGGAGTATCTATATCCCGGAAGGTTAAGGGGTAAATTTTATCTTAATTTTTGTAAACAAATCCATTTCTTTATTTTGACAGGAAGATATCAATGATAATTTCTATCTCTATTTTTATCTTTGACATGTCAAATCAAAATACCTTTTGTGTTCAGATGATCATTAGTTCTTTAGTCACTGAAAAGATTACATGAATCAGGTAAAAATCCTATTTGAATCATGGATTTCATTTGGATCTGCAAACCATTTCATTTCAAATATTTAATCCAATTTTATTTGGATGTCTGAACCAGAGGTGAAATTGGCTCAGGCGAACCGGTAGCGGCAGCTTTGGGAGGCTCCGCCCACGCACATGGACGTCATGACGTTGCTTTTTTGCGACAATTTTAAGGCTCTCCACATGTGCACATTTGCGAACCGGTAGAGAAGGTAAGTGAATTTCACCCCTGGTCTGAACTGTATCTCTGAAACTAATCACAGACTTTAGACATAGCTTGTGCATTTAGGAAGATTATCAGAACTGATTCACTGATGAATGACTTAATTCAATAATGCAAGTCAACTGGCCGATTTGATCTGAAACTGATTTGACAGATGGATTTGTCTGAATCAACTTCAAACAGAAGTGAATATTTGGATCAAATATTTGCATACTGTTATATGTGATATACGTGCAGCTTCAAAGGAACACTTAAATTGGATGAAAGTTCCATCAAAGTGCCTTGTCAAAGCAGCCAAATGCAAACACGAGGGTGGGTGGGGTGGGGGAGGGGAAGTGATGGAAAAATGGAAAATTTCATGCCAAATAAACAGTGCAACTCTTTTGATCAAGGCAGATTAACCCTCCTGTAATATTTCAGGGAGGCAAAGCACTTTGGTATTTTGCAGTGGTCAAGAGAGCAATGGGGAGAAAGAAGAGAAGGAGATTACAAATGCATGTTTCTCTCTCTCTCTCTCTCTGTGTTGTGCTGTATTGTGAAAACCTGAAGCCAACTCTTTCATTTTTTTCCAGCATGTTCATTGTCATTCTTGATGCATCATCTTTTGCTTAGGTTCCTAACCATTTTTAATGAACTTCCTTTTTGCTATCATGAGATGTATGCAATGGATCAGAATACTAGAGCCAGGAATATTAAGAACATACATACATACAACATATATATATATATATATATATATATATATATATATATATATATATATATATATATATA
>WNWU01000011.1:7045108-7063604 GCA_012654045.1 Ptyas mucosa | reverse complement strand
AATAGAATAGAATAGAATAGAATAGAATAGAATAGAATAGAATAGAAGAATTGGAAGGGACCTTGGAGGTCTTCTAGTCCAACCCCCTGCTTAGGCAGGAAACCCTGCACCACTTCAGCCAAATGGTTATCCAACATCTTCTTAAAAACTTCCAGTGTTGGAGAATTCACAACTTCTAATTGTTCTAACTGTCAGGAAATTTCTCCTTAGTTCTAAGTTGCTTCTCTCCTTAATTAGTTTCCACCCATTGCTTCTTGTCCTACTCTCAGTTGCATTGGAGAATAATCTGGCTTCCCCAGTTGACTTTGCTCCTGGGAAGGTTACAAGTGGCAATCACATGACCCCGGGACGCTGCAATTTTGATCACATGACCATGGGGACACTGTGATCGTCTTAAATGCAAGGACCGGTCATTAGTTACTTTTTTCAGACCCATCATTAAATGAAAGGTCAAGGATTACCTACATATGACACTGGGCAGCTCACTCACTCACAATTAAATACAATAAAAAAATGAACAATAGGGCAATTTTAAAAAATGAGAAAAAAAACCCCCTAACATGTTATTTCTATAATATGTATTACATTCCCTATTTATAATAGGGAATTTATAATAGAGAATATTACTGAACATTGTCCTTGTGCTCCACAGGGTTGTTGTTATTGTTTTAACTTTGATGATGGGAGCACAGCTAAAACAAAGACTACATAAATTATAACATTTGGAAAATAATGTAAGTGATGCAAATGTTAGGACTTTAATTGTAAGTTGTTACAATTAAATTCGAAGTTCACTCCTGAGTGAATTACGTGTATCTGTTAGTGATTTGATGAGGATCTTAGAGAGAGACAAAGATATTGGTAGTACAGTTTCCTCTTTGACAGCTATTCAAAGAAAGTGCAGGTGGTACTTGACTTACGACCACAACTGAGCCCAACATTTCTATTTGTTAAGTGAGCTTTGCCCCATTTTACTTTCTTGCTATCATTGTTAAGTACCCGTATATACTCAAGTATAAGCCGACCCAAATATAAGCTGAGGCACCTAATTTTACCACAAAAAACTGGGAAAACTTATTGACTTGAGTATAAGCCTAGGGTGGAAAATGCAGCAGCTACTGGTAAATTTCAAAATAAAAATAGATACCAATAAAATTACATTAATTGAGGCATCAGTAGGTTAAATGTCTTTGAATATTTATTTCAAAGAAAAACAGTAAACTAGCTCTGTAAGTGCTTCTTTTAGAAGCCTCTGACGATCAGGCAACTCAGCTGAGATCGCCGGAGGCTTTTAAAGGCATTTCCCCCCCTCACTCGTGTATAAGACAAGGGGGGCTTTTTCAGCATAAAAAATGTGCTGAAAAAACTCGGCTTATATTCGAGTATATACGGTAAATCTCTACAGTTGTTAAATTGGTAACATGGTTGTTAATTGAGTCTGGCTTCCCCCATTGTCTTTGCTTGTCAGAAGGTCGCGAAAGGTGGCCACATGACCTCAGGACAGTGGAACCGTCATACATATGAGTCAGTTGCCAAACATCTGAATTTTGATCACATGACTGCAACAATGAAATGAAGTCACATTTTTCGGCACCGTTGTAACACCGAGCAGTCATTTAGTGTTGTAAGTCAAGGACTACCTATACTGAATTGTCTTCCCTCACTTGGAATTGGCTTCATTGTATGTCACTGTAGTCCACTAAAAAAATAGCCATACGTCACTGCAGCTTCTCTCTGTTTACAATGTGCTCTGTGGATGGAAATTGCTTAGCGACGACTTTCTGTTAAACCCAAAACGGGGGGGAAAAAAGTAGCCACCATAAACAATAAATTCACTGCAGCTTAAAGTTGTATAGAGAAAGCCTGGAGGAAAACATTTCGGGGTTTTTTTTTTCCCTTTAAAAAGTTTAATCTGTCAGTGTTTAGCATCTTCGCACTGCAGATGTGTTTCCCACCACCCCCCCTCACCAACCCAAGCAATTTGCCTGAAATGACAGACCTATTTTTACTTGGTAAAATAAATTATTTTATCCAATTCATGCAAGGGGTGTGTGAGGAGGGTGGGGGGGTGGGGGGGGCTGGAACTGTTGTTTGTAAATGTTTTTGTACTTGATTTTTTTAAACTATGTTATGGATGTTGCACTAGTCCATTGATCAGTGTAGATCTAAGCCGAGTTTGAAGTAGTTAAGAAAGCAGTATAATTACCAAACAAATCACCTTTGGTTTGCCTCCAGCACTCCTACTGTTTCTGAAAATATAGACAAATGAAAAGAGCTAATAGGCGGAATTGATTTATTTGAAGTGCTGTCTGTCTTTTTCACTTTCTTTCTGATAACCAGGAGGTTGTGGCAGACCTGTCTCCAGATGTCTGAGTGGAGGTATAAGAGGTTTTAAACCATGCCCTGTCTGATTGCATTTGTCTGTGGGGGAAATAGAATAAGATTAATCTCGCTACAATGATGTTTAGCTCCTGAGCGTATTTTCATGGACAGGAGAGAGTATTTCAGAAAAAGACGAATAGATCTTATTTTTTAATTTTTGTTTTTCCATTTTCATTCTGCTCAGGATATAAGAATGGGAAATGAAGATTGGTTGGCCCCTATGTGCAGTTAATTGCCTTTCTGTTAGCATCTTGTTTTAATTTAAAATCCTGGGATTAATAGCAGGAGAGGGCTTGAAACAAATAACATAGGAAAGGGGTTTTCTTCCATGGCATGCAAAAAAAAAAAAAAAGAGTTGGTGCCACAACTATCATCTTGACTTTTTTTGATCCCTTTGCGGACGCCCCTGGCTGGTTTTTTTTTTGTCTGACAGTGTGTTCTGCAAAGCACATTTCTAATTACAAGCAAACAAGTCACTACTACATCTGGGGTTTTATTTTTCTGCTTTGAAATGGCTTAGGGCTCTGTCCTATTTTTATTTTATTTTTTTTGAAAGTTTTTGAAGTTTCCTTGCATTCTTTGGCACCCTGCATTTTCCCGACTAGTTCTGTCTTGTTAGCAGTTTTGCTGATATTTATTTATTTAGTCATTCATTCATTCCTTTTATATTCTGTGGTAATTCTTCAGAGACTCCTTGCAGTTAACAAGTAATTATAACAGTAAATTAAGGAGCCTTGGTGGTGCAGCAGACTAAAGTCCTGTTAAGTAGCACTTAGCTGCCAGCTGCCTGCAATTACTGCGAGTTCAAATCTCACCAGGCTCAAGGTTGACTCAGCCTTCCATCCTTCCGAGGTAAGTAAAATGAGGACCCAGATTGTGGGGGCAATAAGCTGACTTTGTATAAAAAAGAACACTGCTTAGGGGGCCCCGAAAGCCCTACTAAGCAGGTATATACAAAAGTATGAAGGCTATTGCTTAACACATTGTAAGCCGCCCTGACTCTCCGAAGAAGGGCGGCATATAAATCGAACCAATAAATAAGTAAGTAAGTAAATAAGTAAGTAAGTAAGTAAGTAAGTAAGTAAGTAAGTAAGTAAATAAATCTGTGATAAATTGAGAAAAAAATAACAATAATTGCAGAAATACTAATTTATGGCATACGACCTACACTACTGGAATCAACATTTCAAATAAACACAACACATTTAGCCTAAATGGTATTGCCTCAGTCTATAAGTGCAGAATTTTGGTGCATCTTCTTAAAAACAACAACAACAGGGAAGAGGGCAAGTATGATCTCAATAGGGAAATGTGCTTCAATTATATCATTTTTTATTTTAAATATGTAACAGTGTAATACAAAATAGTTAAAATAAGTCAGTGGTGGGATTCAAGTAATTTAACAACCGGTTCTCTGCCCTAATAAATTCTTCCAACAACCAGTTCACCAAACTGCTCAGAAAATTAACAACCGGTTCTCCCAAAGTGGTGTGAATTGGCTGAATCCCACCACTGAAATAAGTGCATGTAAGTGCAAAAGGAAAGCATAACAGCGGAAATAAGAATGAGAGATAGGAATGAACAGCCTCTTGGCCACAATATCCTCATTTTCCCCCCTGTATTTCCTATATTCTAGATTAGGAGTGTCAAACTCGCGATGACACATTGTCATTCCGTGATGTATCGCAATTTTTTCCCCTTAGCTAAACCGGCGGTGGGCGTGGCCAGCGTGTGACACATCCAGCCTACGGGCTGTGAATTTGACACTCCTGTTCTAGATAATTCTGAAAGCAGCCACTCAAGGTTAAGGACTAAGGTTAGTGCTTAACATGAACGTATGCGTAATGTATGTGTCTCTGTAGCAACAGTGCTGCTTAGAGATGTTTAACAAGGATGTTATTTGTGCAGTTTTTAGATTGACACCCACAAAATCCATTCTTGGTTGTCTGTAGCTTTCATATGAGGACAAGTCAGTTGAAATGCATGCAATTTGTATTGTTCCAGTGGAAGTGTAAGGCAATAAAGATTGTTAGAGGTTTTCTGAGTTGTGCAGGGTTTAATCAGCAGTGGCGGTGGAAGGCTCTGCCCACCCGCCCGGACGTCATCAAATACGCTCTGCACATGCACAGAAGCTTCTGCGCATGTGCAGAAGTGGTGCATGCATGAGCAAACCGGTAGCAAAGGTAAGTGAAATCCACCACTGGGTTTAATGATGTCTGTCCTATGAAACATTGCTTTACAATCCTCAGACTCAAAGGACTGCAGTACAGAGAGTCCTTAACTTACAACCAATTGTTTAGTGACTGTTTGAAGTTTACAACAGAGATGAAAAAAGGAACTCATGACTGGTCCGTCCACTTATAGTGCAGTGGTTAGAATGCCGTATTGCAGGCTAATTCTGCCGACTGCCAGAAGTTCGATTCTAACCGGCTCAAGGTTGACGCAGCCTTACATCCTTCCGAGGTCAGTAAAATGAGGATCCAGATTGTTGAGGGCAATATGCTGATGTTGCAAATCACCTGGAGAGTGCTGCAAAGCACTGTGAGACACTATATAAGTCTAGGCGCTATTGCTATTATGATCATTGCAGCTGCATCCCCACAGTCATATGATAAAGTTTCAGGTGCTTGGCAATCAGCATGTATTTATGATGATTGTAGCATCCAGGGGTCATGTGCAATCATTTGCAACCTTCCCAACCAGCTTCTGACAATTAGGGTCAGTGGAGGAAGCTGAACTTAACTTAGCAACTGCATGATTCACATTAACAATTGCCGTGATTTACTTAACAACCATGGCAAAATGGTTGTAAAATTGTTGTGACTTATCACCTTTCTTAACAATGGAAATTCTGATCCTAACTATAGATGCAAATCGAGGACTTATCTATAACCATACCATAGAATCGTCAAAATCAAAATGCAGATAATTGGTTCCAATATAGGGGTCCTGTATCCTGCCTTGTAAAATTTTATGAGACCATTCTCAGCTTTTTGGGTCTAAGAGCTTTGGACTGAAGGGTTGTCGTGGTTTGCTGTACCACTTATTCCCTGGGACTCATTGATTACATACTGAATTGTGCCTTTTCTTCCTTCACCGTTCCATTCCCCCCCCCCCCAAGATCCACACTTGATACTACCAAATAATGGCTCATTCCACATTCAGAAATTCTTACCTCTTTGGTGTCCTTTACTAATCGTCTTTCCCTTTCACCATACACAATCAAATCAATCATGCTTTCCCAGTTAAATTTCCTTTTGGTGTGTGTGCAAAAGTAGCCTTATATTTACACCAGTGGTGGGATTCAAATAATTTAACAGCCGGTTCTCTTCCCTAATGACCAGCTTGGTAGGCATGGCTTGGTGGTCATGTGAATGTGAGGGCGTGGCCAACTCAACATCACTCAAGTTGAAGGGCTCTTTGCCTTCACTGTTACAATGTAATAAGGGTTAACCAGAGAGGCAGTTTCTGTAAGCAGGGCAATAAAGATTAGGCTAGAAACAACACCAGAATGTTTCCTTCCTGCCTTCCTTACAGGATTAGCCCTGTAAAGTGGAAAAAAACAAAATAAGATTTCTTCCAACAACCAGTTCTCCGAACTGCTTAGAAAGTTAACAACCGGTTCTCCCGAATCGGTGCAAACTGGCTGAATCCCATCACTGGTTTACACCATGTATTTGTTTCGAAACATCCCATTCTTGTATGCTCATCCTGTTCTCCTTCATCCATTCTTGTCATCTAATATACTACAGAATATACTTTCCCCACCCCTGCCCAGTCACATTCATTCAGAATATTTCATAATTTTACCTCAAACTCTTTACCTCCATTCACCAGAGCATAATAAGGGAAGTCTTCAATTTACAGCCATTCATTTAGTGATCATCTGAAGTTGCAATGGCACTGAAAAAAAGTAAGTTAGGGTTGTTTTTCATACTTACAACAATGGCAGGATCCTCATGGTCATATGATCAAAATTTTGATGCTTGGTAACTGACATGCATTTATGATCCAGTGTCCTGAGTTCATCTTTTGTGTCCTACTGATCAGCAAAGTTAATAATACTACTACTACATTCATATCAGGAGCCCTGAAGAGCTTCCAGGTGGAAAGGATTGAGTGGTGACATCACTGTTGCTTGGAGGATGCCCAGTTGAGGAGTTCTTTCATGTCCCCGTTATATTGTCTACTGTAATGGTACCCATTTATCTATTTGTGGTTGCCCACTTTGAACTGCTGGGTCAGCAAGAGCTGGAGTGTGTGACAAGAGCTTACGCCATCCCTGTGGCAGCAACCGGGTCTCAAACACAAGCTGCTGATCATCAGCCCAATGTCCTAACCTCCTGAGCTACTGTGCTCCTTTAGCAAGGTCAATGGGGAAGCCGGATCCACTTAACAGCCATGTTACTAACTTAACTGCAATGATTTGCTTAAAAACTGTGGTATGAAAGGTCATAAATGGGACAAAAGTCACTTAACAACCATCTTGCTTAGCAACAGTAATTTTGGGTTCAATTGTGGTTGTAAGTTGAGGACTACTTTCATGTAACTATTACCAAACTAAGATTTCCTAGATTCATGTGCTGTAATTGCAGATTGGTGGTGACACAGAAATAACCATCTAGTATTCAGGGGTGGCATTTGTGTTTAGGAATAAATTTCCCCTCTGTTGGATGTCTGTTCTGCCCCGGCTCCAAAACACATCAAACCCTCTGTAGTTAACTAAATAATAGTTAGACCCTCCTAATAAAGAAAACTAAACTGTAGTTTTCTTTATTAGGAGTGCCAGCAGCCCCGGAAAAAAGTCTGTCTCTTTCTCTCACAGCAGGCTAACAAGTCTGTCCGACAGGGAGATGAATAGTTGTCTGCCACACCTATTCATCTCTGTCCCCTGCCTTTTATCCTCAGAGCTAGGCTTCGCTAGCAGCAGTGGCTGTTCCATCCCAAGGACTGGCCCATAGATTTCCACTGCTCTCCTCTTCTCTGCCTTCTGGCATTGGTGTGTTAGGCACTGGACCCAACTCTTCCTCCTCTTCCTCATCAGCCACCTCCAGACTGGGGGGCTGTCAATTCTCCATCTGAGGGCTGATGGATGGCCCAGGCTCCACCTCTGTCTCTATCTGTTACATCTCCAGTCCGTCTTCCCCCTCAGAGCTCTCAGATTTGCCTTGATGCTGACCCTGACTCCCACACCACTTTTCATCTGACTCGGCTGCCGGAAGAGCCGGCGGCTGACAGGCCACAACAATGTCAAGCTGCAGTGCCATTTCGATTTAGACAGTTTTTAACAACTCACATATTTGTACAACCCTTCTTTTGTGATCAAGATAATATGTTATATCATCAAGGTCATTTACTGTCAATGTGTAAAGCAGACAAGTAACCTGATGCTACTTAGCTGTCATCAGCCAGGTGATTTCCAGGAATTATGAGAGTTATAGAAGAGTGTCAACTTTTCTATCCTTCCTATAATAATAAGCAAAGAATCAGCAATATCAGAACCAATCAGCTTGTCTCTCCTTTTCAGCTAAGGATATTATGATTACTTTGGGTTCGTTGGGCTCATGTTTCTTTTCCTAAGCCCATATAATTGTTTCTTAAATAATCACTCACTTCACTCATTGAAGAACTAGTTCTGAAAAAGTAAGGCTTAAAATTTAATCTGGGAGTTGTAGTTTAAAATATGTATGCTCCATTATAATGATTAATTTGATAAGATGCATGTTGATTTGAGGAGGACAGTTCCATTTTTAAGGATGTGCTAGGGTTGTGCTAGATGAGGTTATTTTTGAGAAATGCATACAAATACCAACTATGTATGTGCGCATGAATGAGTAAGAAATTAGATGAAATGTTAATATCTACTAAATTAATGTATAATTTTTTAAATAAGTGAGAATCAGTTTTTCCATTTATTATTTATTTATAATAAAAATCAACATATTCTTACTTTTTCAAATATTGCAATATAGCTCCCAGCTCCAAACTCCATCAAAGAATACATGAAATTAGAAGAAAATGTACAAATGGGAGACATTCAAACAAGCAGCGGCTTACAAAAATACTGAAGACAGGTGGACACAAAATGTTTGAGTTGGAAGAAAACTCATATGGAGACATGAAACTGAAGTAACATTTGAAATTTTAAAAACGAACTGAAACCACATTTGATGGACTTGAGTTTCTCTCCCCCCACCCCCGCAAATTAAAAGTTTAAATTATATTATTGGGTAAATGAGTCCTAACAACTTTACAATCTGGATATGAACCAGAGGTGGGTTTCAGCAGGTTCTGAGAACAAGTTCTGGAGAACAAATAGCAGAAATTTTTTAGTAGTTCGGAGAACTGGTAGTAAAAATTCTGACTGGCCCCACCCACATCTATTTTCTGCCTCCCAAGTCCCAGCTGATTGGGAGGAAATGGGGATTTTGCAGTAACCTTCCCCTGGAGTGGGGAGGAAATGGAGATTTTACAGTATCCTTCCCCTGCCACGCCCACCAAGCCATGCCATGCCCACCAAGCCACACCAACTAAACTGGTAGAAAAAAATTTGAAACCCACCACTGGTATGAACCTCTGTGTACTGGAATAGTAATTGAATTCATGACAGATATGCCAAATTTAGCAGGATACAGCAAGTTTTTGGAGTTGTGGATTTCTTTGTGTATGCTTCTTTCAGATTTGGCTCTTGAGACGCTTGTATAAAGATTCTGCCTGATCCTTGACAATTTGAAGTTTAAACCATTTGACGTTTGCAATTTTATTGGGACTCAAGCTTCCTAAATGGGACTATTTGTGATACAGTCACACTTGGATATGACAGACATCCAAAAAGCAAGTGGATAAGTCAACAAATCCAACATAATCATTTTATTTTGGCAGTGGGTATTCCTGCTTCTTTCAAATTACCTGCAGGTGGCTAAGCAGCAAGAACATTAAGCAATAAATTAATACATTTTCAAAGTGACAAAACAAAGCCAAAAAAATCCAACAACTGAGTAAGAACAGTAATGAACGAAACTATAAGACTTCTCAGCCAATTAAAAAAGAGACTACACTGTAAAGTAAAGCAATCAAATGCCATTAAAAGTACAGAAGTATAAAATTATATGCTGTTGAATGCTTAAAAGATTGTGAAATTGGTGCCAAGTGAAGATCATGTACTTAGCAAAAAAAGTTGTGCCTTTAAAAGGCCTATCCGTTCGGTAGATACTTGCCAAACCTAAAATGGGATTTTTTTGTGTGCTTGCTATATGAGTGTAGTATTCATTCCCAAACACTCTGAGCAGATAATAATAATAATTAAAAAAAATCAGGAAAAAAATCCTCAAATAAACAATGAATAAAACCATCCAAAGGAATAATAATTATTTAAAAAAAAAACCCAACATAAGAGAACACAGAAAAAGCTACAAAATCATGCGTCCACAATGCATCCAATAATTCACCACAAGATTTCCTTCTGGGCCAAGTTTTATTTGTTCTTCTGAAACCCAGGAAGGAAATGGGTAGACCAAACCTCCCTAAGAAATGATGAATTCTGAAGATGTTCTTCACCGTGAAATGGTTCAGAATAAATTCCTGAATAGAATAAATTCATAAATATATATATATATATATATATATATATCTATATATATATATATATATATAATTTTGATTTATATGCCGCCCTTCTCCGGAGACTCAGGGCGGCTTACAATGCGCTAAGCAATAGCCTTCATACTTTTGTATATTTATACAAAGTCAGCTTATTGCCCCCACAATCTGGGTCCTCAATAAATAAATAAATAAATAAAATAAATAGCAATTTCTAGTCCCAGTTATAGTGGGTAACTCAAGGACTACCTTGTCCTGGGAAGTTGCTCACCTTTCACTTTAGAGGTGAAAATTATGATTGCATTTTTTTTGTATTCTATGGTACAATTTCTCAACCATAGCCCCTTTAAGATGTGTGGACTTGATTGCTAGGATAGAGAATTCTGGGATTTGGAGTCCATACATGCACAGAGACAAATTCCTTGTGTGTCCAAACATACTTGGCCAATAAAGAATATTTATTTTATTTATTTATTTTATTTTATTAGGCTTATATGCCGCCCTATCTCCAATGGACTCAGGGCGGCTCACAACAATAAAGACCACATAATCCATTATGCAAAGTTAAAATGCCTAATTAGATCAGATACTATTAAAAACCCATAAAAAACCCCATCAGTCCAGGCCGGGGACTTGAATAGCCAAGTTTTTAATCCGCGGCAAAAGGTGTGAAGGTCAGGGGCCAGCTGAAGCCCCAAGGGGAGTTGATACTAGAGGGTGGGTGCGCCCACAGAGAAGGCTCTACCCCTGGGGGCCGCCAGCCAACATTGTCTCGCCGACGGCACCCTGAGCAGGCCCTCCCTATGGGCACGAACCGGATGATGGGATGTTGTTGCTGGCTGCAGGTGGTCTGCCAAATATCCTGGGCCTAAGCCACATAGGGCTTTATAGGTCATCACCGGCACCTTGAATCTCACCCAGAGGGCAACCGGCAACCAATGCAGGTCGCGCAGGAGGGGTGTTACATGGGAGCATCGGGATTCTCCCATCACAACCCGTGTGGCCGCATTTTGTACCAGCTAAAGCCTCCAAGTGGTCCTCAAGGGCAGCCCCTTGTAGAGAGTGTTACAGTATTCCTGTTCCTGTTCCTGTTCCTGTTTCTGTTCCTGTTCCTGTTCCTGTTCCAGTTCCACTCCACTCCACTCCACTCCACTCCACTCTATTCTATTTCTCTTCCAAGGTTGACAAATGCTGTCCTAGAAGATATTCCACAAGGCATTGGTCAATAAATAAAATATTACTATTCTGCTTGCTTGCTGGCATAAATACTTCTCCTGACCTTTCTGGGGTCCAGGCTCCAATTGCAATAGCCCAGTCAAAGATTGCACCCCATGTGTGCATTTGCCTTTTGGCACTCCCTTAAAATGTGAAGAGGTGCATCTCAGTCTTGCACCTGGGAAATTTCTTTTCTTTCATATTATTTCAACTTCTGGACTGGAAGCACAGATCCATCGTATCAGAGATTTAAATTTAGCCATGCTTCTGCACCACTGGCTCTCTTTCTTCCACCCTCTTGGTTTTCTCCACTCAACTATGATAGGATAATTTGCATAAAACTGACAGGTGAATCCTTGCTTTTTAAGAGCTGCGTTAGACTCAGATCCAGCCATTGAAACTCATTGGTTTACAAAACTCTTCTCATTTTTTTAAAAAAATTGTACTCCAATCTACTGTTTTTTGTGTATGGGTGGGTGGGTGGGTGGTTGCATTTACATTTGGCGAAACTCTAAATAACAATTCCAAATTGAATGAACCAGATTCAGTTTGCCATTGTACAAGTTAAAGCTAAATCCCTAAGAAGCAATCAATATTGGAATAAGAGGCTTGCAAGGTGCTACTGTTCCTTGTAACACTTTTGAAAGGAAAATGTAACAGCAGATTCATTGTTTTCTTTTCGTTATAAAGTCCCCTCCCAGCAAGATCCAGATGGCCCCTTCTCTGCTCTTGTGTAGAGGAACTCTTCACTCAGGCCTTGACTCCCACCATAACCCCAAGCCTAGGAGAACAGCCAGAACTTCTGAAACTTTCAGGATGTCATCGGGATGAGATCTGTATGGATTGTCGTTATTGTTATTATGTGCCGCTTTCATTGTAATATATAAATTTCATTAAAAAAATGGGCTGTTGAACGCCCAGATAAAGGCAGTAATATAGATGACCCTACACAAAAGGTGCCAGATTTTGATCTTCCTCACCAGCATTGGTCAACTCTGAACTAGATTTATTTATTTATTAGTCCAATTTATATGCTGCCCTTCTCCATAGACTCAGGGCGGCTTACAATGCATTATAGCAATAGACTGCATACTTTTTAATATATACCTGCTTATTAGGGCTTTCGGGGGCCCCTAAGTGGCGGTGTTCTATACAAAGTTGGCTTATTGCCCCCACAGTCTAGGTCCTCAATTTACCTACCTCAAAAGGGTGGAAGGCTGAGTCAACCTTGAGCCTGGTGAGATTTTGAACTCGCACTAATCGCAGGCAGCTGGGCAGCTAAGTGCTAGCACTTAACAGCACTTAGTCCGCTGCACCACCAAGGATTTGTACCCAACATGGTGTCTGCCAGGACTCATTGTTTAAGTGGGGTCTTGTCTCTACCCCTCAGTGTTACTGTGGTGCTCCTTGACAAAGTATCCATCACATTGTGTCCGAATGTCCATCAAGAGCTTACATCGCCCCAATCAGGGGTGGGTTCTACTTACCTGTACTACTGGTTCGCAACAGGAGTGTGTATGCACACTTTGCTCATGTGTGTGTGTGCGCGCTTCTGCACATGCGCAGATCATCCATGATGACATCCAGGCGGGTGGGCGGAGCCTCCCAGCGCTTTTACTACTGGTTCACAAGAACCGACTGAACCGGGAGTAATCCACCACTGGGCCCAATGTCTGATTTTTTTAACATAGACCGTCCTGTCTTTGAAAGGCTAGGTGGACTGGATAGTAACATTTGAATCATTATAAGTCCATGTATTTGCCATATGCTAAATCCATTAAAAATGAGAAGAAGAAAACAAAACAAAAATCATTTGCAAAGCATCTGTATATGATAACGTGGGTGAAGAGAGAAGTTTTCAAGTGTTTAAAGACACATCCATACTCAGAAAAAAAAATAGGGGGAGAGCAGAGAAATCTAGCTTGAAAATTGAAGGATCCAATGTCAGTCACCAGAACCAGATGTTTATTTCTCAGAGCTAAAACCTCTGGTTCCGGTGACCCACCCATACTGCATCCTGCAACATTATCCTGGGACACATATGTCTGCCTTCATTCTTGAAAATTGCCTAAAAGTTTCATATAGGTATCAAATTCCACTGGGAGGGGGGGGTACTCTGACCCATATTATCAAAATGACTCAATATTCTTCTGAATCCAACTTTGCAGTAGGAATGGAACTATTATAAAATAGTTTTCTTGCAAATGATAGTCCAGGAAAATATTATGATCGATGGATTATTCATGTCGGAAGCAACATTATTAAAGTTGTATATGTAGCTTAGATACAAACGTAAACATATAAAATTTAAACTATTTAAAAGCCTAATTTAGGTGATGGTTGCCCAGAAGTATGCAGATTGCTTTCTGTTTATTATTATAATTGATGATACAAAAGATAATCAACAGAAATCAATGTGATCAATAGAGTTGTATTACCGCTCTCTTTCTACTTCAGAATGTCATCTATAAGATTGACCATGGCTGATTAGCACCAGAACTACTGAAAACAAGACCCTGTCTTATATTTTTTGAACCCCGAAATAAGTGCTTGGCCTTATTTTCGGGGAGGTTTTATTATTTTGGGGCGCATGGAGCAAGACAAGGCTCCTCTTGCAATCTTACCTGATTTCCAGCTGTTTCCCTAACCCTAACCAGAGGAAATGGAGGGGACTGGCTGCATATGTATTTAAATGTTTTCGGAGAGACCTTATTTTTTGGGGGGGAGGGGGTTATTTTAGTGCATGTGCTCAAAAGCCCGATTAGGCTTATTATCCGGGGAGGTCTTATTTTGGGGAAACACGGTACATTCTGAATGAAAAAGGTCAAGATGATTTGTGCCTTCAAAAAAAAGTAAAAATGAAACTACACCTCAAAGACATTGAGGTCACGAAAATAAAATTTGTGACTAGGTAATCACAATAACCTGCAATCCTGGGTTTCTAGAGCAGCTCTCATTAAGATCTTGACCACTTCCAAAAAGTCTTGTTAAGGATATTCTTGTGTGAACAACCCGCAGAGCGTAGAGCACATGGAAACAGTGCTGAGAGCAATAATGAATAAAATACATATAAACTGGTTTATCAAAGTTTTTTACTTTCTAGTGAAAAACAATCTCATAGTCTTTAATCAATCCAAGTCTTAGCCAGTCATAATCAGTCCAAAGCAGGGTGGATAAAAATAAATGATTTTTTTTAAAAAATCAAAAAAGAATCTAATTTTTTTGATTAAAATCGGATTTTTTTTATTTAAATCGGATTTTTTTTTATTTTTATCAAATTTAAATTTTAATAAAATGCTTTTGAAGTAAAAATCTATCTAAAGATACTCTTCTATTTAAGATACATTAATAATTTAGTTTATTCAGCATGAAACGGAGCTTAGTTATGTAGCATGAGGCTGTATATTCTGCAATATTGGACTGTCGGCGAATCAACAATAGGTCAGAGGAGGAGCCGCTGCAGGACAGAGATGACAGTTGTTCTTTAAAAATTATGATTTAAATCGAGTTGATTTAAATCAAGCCTTTTTACTAGTGATTTCAATCGTGATTTAAATCAACTTGATTTAAATCAAATCTACCCTGGTCTAAAGATGCAAAATTCTTCTTACCAGATTTTGTAAAGATCAAACAGAAACCGTTCAGAATAAATAAACCATGATCACATTAGACCACGTATCAAAATACAGAAACAGCAATAGGTTCATGCTGGTAACAGGTCACGCTGGTGGCATGTCCACAATGACTACATTTTAGCTCTCTTTAAATACAGTTACAACAGAGCTTATCCAATCAGGATACAATGACTCAGCATTACAATGACTCAGCAGTACTTCTTAAAGTCATAGAATACATATTCATCATGTTAAAGTCATAGAACCGTGATGGCGAACCTATGGCACGGGTGCCACAGGTGGCACGTGGAGCCATATTGGTGGGCACGCAAGCTCAGCTCCGGCACGCATGCGTGCACCGGCCAGCTGATTTTCGGGCCTTCTGGGCCCACCAGAAGTCAGGAAACACACTGTTTCCAGCCTCCGGAGGGCCTCTTGGGGGGGGGAAGGATGTTTTGGCCCTCCCCAGGCTCTTAGAAAGGCTCTGGAGCCTTGGGAGAGCGAAAAATGAGCCTACCGGGCCCATCGTGCTATCACGTGCCAAAAGCGGGGGGAGCAGGGGGCGGGGCACATAGAATTATGGATGTGGGCACGCGTGCGTTTGACCCCACCATGCTCCCCCCGCTTTTGGCACATGATGGCAAAAAGGTTATCCATCACTGTCATAGAACACATATATTGCCCATTTATTGTCCATATATTGCCTGGACAACCTGTTAGGCATGCACCATATCCTAACAAGTCTGCTTGATGGCTATTTGATAATGCATTGATAACAACAAAGAAAGGTTTTTTTTAGCCTCTGTGGTCATGTAGAACTATATGCACTAAAAGGTAGCCACTCGCATCACGGCAAGGTTTATGCCACTTGTAATATATTTGAGTTTTACTTTCATATTTTGTCTGCATAGAAGACCACTGAGAACAGCATGGACCTCTAGGGAAACTCCATATAGGTGTTGCAAAAGCTGTTTCAATTATGCAGTGACAGAGGCAACCATTGACTTAAACTCCCGGCCCGTGGGTCACATGCTGGCCACGCCCATGTCCGGTTTAGCGAAGGGGGAAAAAGTCCCGATACATCAGATGATGCCGCTGTGACGACGTGAATTTGACTTAAAGTAAATGCTGAGTTGGCTTGTTACCTGGGCAGAAGGTAAAAATGGCTGATGAGATACATTCCCGTGAAGAAAACATTCAAACAAAGGCCCTTTCCTGTAATGAATAATGTCACCATGATAGGAGAGCTGTTTTTTTTTTAAACCCATGAAAGTTTTAAAAAAAAAACACTTGTAAAACACTGTCAGGAAAGAAAAAACCAGACATTTCAAAGTGAAGCTTGTTATGTGATTATGTCGCAGGTGTGAATATTGACAAAGTGATAGACCAGGAGCATCAACAACTGTTTGTCTTGAAAGCTGGGAAGGGAGAATCCCACTAGATTTGTCATTCTTTCTGAAACCCTGAAGGAGGAATGTCACAGATCTTTGCAATACTTGGGGAAAAAATTACATAACCTAGCTGGAAGGCCATTTATACTGGCACCTATCATACAAATATTGTGGACACAAGAAAGTACACTAGATAAATAATCTGATCATTTTGATGTAAGTTTCTATTTCTCTGTCATACGTTGCCCTGACATTTTGGTCTTCAGGTGACTTCCTGTGATTTTTGTCACCTTTTCCTGTATGCAGTTGATGGAAGCTCTGATAAAACACTTTATCTCTTCAATTGTTAAGACAATAATCTCCTCTTGAGCAACATATTTTTTTCCAAGCATTTCAGCTCTTGCCCTTGCATTCTAATCACATTGCTCCATGCTTACCTACCCTTTCATTCACACCTTCTCTACTCTTTTCAGCCAATTGATTTCACAGTGTTAAATTTACAGAGCTTAAGTAAGTTCATGCTATCTCTTTGGACAGGAGAATATGGACTCCTCCTATTTTTGATGACGTCACCAGGTTGCCCTGTTTTGCCATAGCTACTATTACTACTGCTGTTTCTTAACATCATTGTCCTTCCTCATATTTTCCTTTGCCTTGTCTGCCTTTTGACTGTTCAGCTGTGTTCCAGATCCAGATGGCTGGGTCAATTAGATCAAACAGCTGGACCAACCCCAAGTTATTTCATTGGGGCAGTGAAGAAATTATATTGTAAATCAATCCATTTGGGAAGAGCTATCACTCGGTGGTAGAGGATACATTGGGCATGTCCACTGAGTCACACTTTCTGGGAGTTTTGGTCTCTGAGAGCTTGGAGATCCATTGCAGTCAGAATACTAATAGAGATTCAACTAGTTCACTACTAGTGAACTACTATTTCACTACAACTAGAACAATTAATAAGTGGAACAACTTGCCTGTGGAAGTTGTGAATGCTCCAACACTGGAAGTTTTTAAGAAGATGTTGGATAATCATTTGTCTGAAGTGGTGTAGGGTTTCCTGCCTGGGCAAGGGGTTGGACTAGAAGTTCTCCAAGATCCCTTCCAACTCTGTTATTCTATTCTGTTCTGTTCTGTTCTAATCAGCATGTACATCTTTTCCTATTTATTCCTTGTATTGTCCATTCACACTTGACCAATAAAGTGTACTATCCCATCCCATCCCAACCCAACCCAATCCAACCCATTCTATTCCATTCTGTCCTGTCCTGTCCCATCCTACCCTATTTTTTGCTTGCACACAAATCTACCTATCTAGATTCTGAACATGAACATGAACCTAGTTATATAGAATATAGCAAAGCCCAATGGATTATCAAACCCTTGTGTTGAGTAACTCAAGGCCATTTTCTTACTTTCATGCATGGTGTGGGGGTTATAGTTTTTTTATTGTTCATATATTGGGTTTCCATTTTTGTAAGCTGCCTAGAGCCACTGAGAATGAATGGGTGGCCATATAAATTTTATTTAATACATTTTTTTAAAAAAACTTGATTTTTTTTGGCTCTTATTTTCACTGGCAATGACCCCTGTGAAGTACCAACTACATACTTATGGGGCTGAGCATACATCAAAACTTTAAATACCTAGATGGAAAGAAGTCTTCAAATTGCTTTAAATTTGTACCAGCCAGTTAATTATGGTAGGAATATTGCCTGTCTCAATGCTCTATTGTCTCTGATGTAGTATTTGGTACAATAGAGAAGGCAATCAGGCGCACAGTCAGTCCTTAGCTCCTGGCCACATATCAGGCATTAGTCAAAGGCACTTATGAAATAATGATTTTAGAAGAGCAAAATAGCTAAGTTAAAGCACTAACTGTTCCTGATGGTACTTTAACACACTACATCCACGTTCTTTGCTTTTTCTCTGTCACCCACAGCGTCCTGATATACAGGTGGAAATGTCCTTGTGAAATGTTTTTGCCCTTCTCTTAAATGTTCATTCAAGACACTTTGTCTTGTTCGGTTTCTTCTCCCTTAAACAAAAGAAACTGAGATAGTCTTGGCATCAGGCGACAGTCAGGAAAAGCAATAAAAAAATTTCTTTCTAGTGCCCTTGGGTGGATGATCCCTAAGAGACAAAAACAGACAGGTGCTAATTACAAACTTTGACTTTCAAAGACATGTTCTTGTAAATGTGCCAGCATAAGATAAGATAAGGGGTGTGTGTGTGTATGTGTGTGTGTGTAATAATAATAATAATAATAATAATAATAATAATAATAATAATAATAAT
>WNWU01000011.1:7030754-7042815 GCA_012654045.1 Ptyas mucosa | reverse complement strand
TGTGTGTGTGTGTGTGTGTGTGTGTGTGTGTGTGTGTGTGTGTGTGTGTCATTGGTAAAGTCTCCTTTTCAGTATCTTGCAACAATTAATCTAATAACGTGGGCAAAAATTGCTACTTGTTCTTAATGGCTTGGCTAAAAACCAGTAAACCAATTGATAAGAGAAAGGTTAGGAGACAGTCATATCTCATGGTGTCCTTCAGACATAAGCAATATTACTTCAGAATGATGATGATTGTTGCAGGAGGAATATGTAATGTCTTAGTAAGCTACATTTTCATTGGCGTCTGGATGCAAGAAGCAAATCAAACCAAGGAAAAAGCATGAATCCAGAAAGCAAGAGCTAATTTTAAAAATGCAGAATGTGGTTTCTTTGGACTCATCTACACATATAAGTACAAATAGAAAGAGCAGAAAGCCACCAAGCTCAGAGAGCAACAAAAACCCCTCAGTTCAACCCTGAGCTACAAATATTCTATTTATTTATTTTATTTTATTTATTTGTCAAGCATGTATAAGATAACAGATATAAGTATAAACATGATTTTGAATACAGGAAATGGATACAGATAAATGGGGACATTAGGACAGGTACGGTAGGCATGCTGGTGCACTTATGCATGCCCCTTAGAGACCTCTTAGGAATGGGGTGAGGTCGACCGTAGACAGTCTAAGGTTAAAGTTGTGGGGGTTTGGGATGAAACCACAGAGTCAGGTAGTGCATTCCAGGCATTGACCACTCTGTTACTGAAGTCATATTTTCTGCAATCAAGTTTGGAGCGGTTTACCTAAAGTTTGTATCTATGGTGTGCTCGTGTATTGTTGTGGTTGAAGCTGAAGTAGTCATTGAAAGGTAGGACGTTGTAGCAGATAATTTTGTGTACTACATTTAGGTCAGACCAAAGGTGGCATAGTTCTAAGTTGTCTAAGCCCAAAATTTCAAGCCTATTCTATGATATATAAAGTACAAATGGAAATGGATGGATTATACAGCAAATATTGTAGAATAGCCTGCATGTTATAGGAGCTACAACAGGGTTGCATTAGGAAAGTGATAGTGAGCCTTTTGGGCATTCCATGTCGAAAATTCAAAAAAAACCCCTAACTTGACTGTGCTAGCACATCTCACACAGAGACAACACATTCCCACAGAGAGACACATACAAACACACATGCATACATTATCACACACGGACAAAAGAGAAATAATTCATAAGAAAGAGTGATACATTAAATTACATTTATTATTTAATAAATAAATACTTACATAATTGTAAATAATCTTTGAAATGACTGTCTGAAGAAGGTCTGGGTAACACGAGGCCTGGAAACTTCAGAGAATGCTCTTGCATGGCCTTGTGGCATCCAAAAAGTGGGGGAAAGCATGCCCTCTGTTTGTGTGATTTGGGGAGGTTCCAGAGGCTGTGCAAGAGCAGGATTTTTTTCCTGTAGCTTCCAGAGGCTCTGGATGCCTGGCATGCTACCAAAAAATGGCATAGCGTGTCACTTATGTCACGTGTGTGATGCGTCTCCCATCACCACAGTATGACTACTGAGACCAGGGAGTCCTTGGAGCCCCAAAAAACCTCACTCAGCAACTTTTTGTTAGATAGCTGGGAATATCAAATAATGATTATAAAATGTAAAAATATCCGATAAAGTAAATCAGATAAACAGAGAAATAAGCATATTATTTGCTGAAAGCAAACATGTATCAAATGTGACTACACATGGATTCAGAAAAGAGCATAATCTACTTATTGCAGCTCAAAGTATACATTAGCGATAACTAATATTGAACATTTCATTGAATGTGTTCTGTCCTCACTGCACGTTAGTCTGTGTGCAGCTGAACATGCACCCACCTATCCTCCAATAAAATGGACCGTGTGCGTAGATCTGAATGCTTTATTGAAAGAACAGGATATGGTGAAACTGGGGAAAATAGGAATACATACAATGAGAATACATACAATTACAAGATAGGGAATATTGAATTACTGCTGAACATAACAATTAATAGATACAAGTAATTTAAATGTCACCAGCGATGCTCTGTGGGTGGGATGTGTATTTGTCCTTGGATGACCATGTGCCACAGATTAAGATGGATTCTTCTTTATGTTTCTGCCTTCTCCAAATGCTAAAGAAAATGGAGTCTGACTTCCCAGCATGCACTTGTTTTGAGAGTGCGGGCTGATGGATAAAAGGGTGGGGTCAGTTTCAAACAATATACTGAGTATTTGTCTCTCCAGCCACGAGATGGGGCTAGAGAGCAACAACAGTATATAAAGATTGTATGTTGGGGCATGACAGTATGGTCAATGGAATTAACACATACAGAGTTGGAGACCTTGCCTCATATATTCTGTAGATACTTGGGGAACCAAGGAAGGGAGTTCTCTGTCCTAATTTTGGAGTAGAAGGCTAGAAAAACATCCTAGCTCAAGTTTACCATTTATAGGTCATGAACAAGATACTACCAGAGTCAGTAATTAGGTCATATAAAATATCAAGCTTAGCAGAATATAATTTAAAAAAAGATAATAGGAAACATTGGTATACTGTGCACAAAGCAAACACAACTTCTTCATTAATGCAAAGAAAGCTTGGATGTTGGCGTCCTTGTTTTAATGCAAATAATAATTTCAAAATAATCATTGTACTGCTTGTCTTTCAAGTCTGTAGCTCATTTCTAATTTAGTCTTAATTCATTTCTAATTAAAGTAAGCCTTCCTTCCCTCCTTCCCTCCCTCCCATTAATGGTGATTAATGATCCATGGAAAAGTAGCACCATACCACAAGTTCTGCCTGTTTTATACATGCTTGTGGCATCACAACACATATACGAAAGGGGTGAATCCTGTATCATGACACTGTTTTTATTGCCTCCCTCTGGATCAGTGATGGGTTCCTTCCGGTTCGGGCCGGTTCTGCCGAGCCGGTAGTGGTGATGATATGACGTCACCGAACCGGTTCTCTTTGTTCGGGAGCTGGGTCCTCCCGCCCCCCCGCATTATTCTTACCTTTTATTTGGCCCTTCCCCCAATCTATTTGCTGCCTCCCGAGTCCCAGCTGATCGTCTAGAAGGGAAAAAAAACTGTTTAAACTCTTGCCGCGGGGCTTCAAAGGACCGCCCTACAGCTGATCAATGTTAAAAGGCAGTATGGTGGTAGACCAGAGTGCTCGAAAAACAAATGGGTAGACTGGTGCCTCCAAAAACAAATGAGTAGACCAGAACGCTCCAAGAACAAATGAGTAGACCGGAACGCTCCAAGAACAAATGGGTAGACTGGTACAGCTCTGCAAGAAGTTAAAAGTCTGGTAGATCAGTACCTCTGCTAAATCCTAAAGAATTGTCACATGACCATCAAGCCACGCCCACAAAATAAGCCACGCCCACAGAACCGGTAGTAAAAAATTTTAGAACCCACCCCTGCTCTGGATGGCCATTAGATTCCACAAAAATCCTCTGCATATTGAACACTGAACATATGAAGAATAGAATGTGACTCTCACATATAAGATACACAAATGTAGTTCTACCATTTGAGGTGGAATTTGATAGTGAACAAACCTAGCAGTGTTAAGAATTTCTCATTGATCCTAGATAAACCTGTTTACAGAAATAGTCGCATTCCAAAAACTGAATATAAAAAGCGAACGTTTTCATGCTGAGTGCCAACTTTACAACTTTACTTTCACTTTTCTTCTTCTCCATTGCCTTCAGCTTGGATCCATGGATCTACACTTTTAAAAACAATTGGAAAAACAGTAAGGCATGACTGCAGTTTTGGAAAATAAAATACAGTAACATTTGAGAACATGTTCCCTCCTAGAACGAAAGGTTATAAACATACTTTTTTGTGAAATCAGCAAGATTTTGTTCAGCTGATATATACAAAAATCTGATTTTGGCAGAGCTCAATAAATTCAAGATCAAGTGTTAAACTGTCATCAGAATACCGCTTCTTTTGCAAGTGTTCTGCAGGGTGCATTTATAAGTGAAAAAGACAGCTGCCTGCAGTGATAACAATATATGGAAAGATGATGATGCATAATCAACTATTTTAATTGAAGAATTATGCTGCTTAATAATCTGATTTATCCAATACAATATTTCATTATTATATCAAAATGACCAGAGCACCCTGTCATTTGAACATGAGTCAAGTATTCAGTTTATATTGCATGCATATGAAAGATTCTTACAGATTTGAAGGATATGTTTCAGGAAGATAAATACACATTAATAGAATTTTTTTTAAAAAAATATTTTTCTTCAGGTTGCATAAGACGTATGCCAGAAATTAGGGAGGGCTGTGCTTTAATTGGAAAGCACATTTATTACTCACTGTGCTTGGTAAACTCAAATTATTCTCAATTTGCTCTTCTGTATCATATAATTGAACAAAAATTTAAGGTTGATAACTTGCAATTACATTGATTTCCATTTTGCTCCTTGGGTATTTTTCAGTATGACAGGGCTGGTAGCAAATGTCATTTTCTCAACAATTTGCTTTTCTAGTGCTGTAATTGCCAGCAATAGCTAAATAGTCCTAATATTGAATGAAAGTGTTCTCTGCAGTGAAGATGAAAAGTGACTAAAACCTGTGAGCCATATTCCTGCCCTTATCATAGTTTCTCTGAGCTCTTTTACCTCAATCCAGTTACAGCAACCAACATTTAAAAATAAATTTCTGGTTCTTATTCTGTTGTATAAGATGGGATACTGTCCTAGAAAAATAATCTGGGTTTCAGGGAGGGTTCTGTAGTGTCATTCTATTTTCATGTCCTGAAATTAAGATCTTTGATTTCTGAAAAGGTGCTCTGAGTGCATAGAGGTATGAATACAGCAATTGTCAGGGGCTCATTAAAGCAACTGCATCTTCTGTAGATGCTTAAACCTGGAAGAAGGCATGGCTGCTTTAATGAGTTATTAATAATGCTGCATTTGCATTTCCATATGCTCCAAAACAACTTTTCAGAAACTAACCCAAATAATTCCACAGCCTTACCTGTTTCTATTTCTTCCTACTCACAGAATGTTATCCATAAGGTCCTCATTTTCAATGCAGTCAAAACATAACACACACAATTGCATATAACAGGGTTCATGTCTTGTACCCTTCGTACCCGCTCTTTATCTTGTACTTGGGGTTTTAGAATTGCATGATAGGAGAGTCAGGAAGAAATTCAGTGTTATGCATAATGAATATTTGGAATTCACTACAACAAGGAGTGAAGTTTATTTATTTATTTTATTTTATTTTATTTATTTATTTCGTCCAGCATCTATTTTATGACAGATACAAGTGTAAACATAATTATAAATACATGAAAAGGATACGAATAAAAGAAAACTTTAGGACAGGGACGGTAGGCACGGTGGTGCGTTTATGCATGCCCCTTACAGACCTCTTAGGAATGGGGTGAGGTCTACAGTAGACAGTCTAAGGTTAAAGTTTTGGGGATTTGGGGAAGAAACCACAGAGTCAGGTAGTGCATTCCAGGTGTTGACAACTCTGTTACTGAAGTCGTATTTTCTGCAGTCTAGTTTGAATCGGTTTACCATGAGTTTGTATCTGTTGTGTGCTCTTGTATTGTTTTGGTTGAAGCTGAAGTAGGCTGGTAGGACATTGTAGCAGATGTTTTTATGTACTATGCTTAGGTCAGACCGAAGACGGCAAAGTTCTAAGTTGTCTAAGCCCAAAATTTTGAGTCTGATGGCATAAGATATTTTGTTGCGAGCAGAGGAGTGGAGGACACTTCTTGTGAAATATCTGTGGACTCGTTCGATTGTATTAATGTCCGATATGCAGTGCGGGTTCCAGACAGATGAGCTGCATTCAAGAATCGGTCTGGCAAAAGTTTTGTATGCCCTAATTCTCAGTTCAATATTACCAGAGAAGAAACTACGCAAGATTAGGTTAACAACTCTTAATGCTTTTTTAGCAATGCTGTTACAGTGAGCTCTGGCACTTAGATCTTTTGAGATGAGCACTCCAAGGTCTTTGACAGAGTGAGGGTCGTCTGTTAGGTCGTATTAGTCCAGTTTGTATTTTGTGTTCTGATTTTTTTTACCAATGTGTAAGACAGAGCATTTGTTGGTTAAGATTTGGAGTTGCCAATTGTTTGACAATTCTGACACATAGTCGCGGTCTTTTTGTAGAGTAGCAGCATTGTCAATGGTGTTGAATAGTTTTACATCATCTGCAAAGAGAACTCAGTTGCTTATAATATGATCACAAAGGTCATTTATATAAAGTATAAAGAGTGTGGGCCCTAAAATGCTGCCTTGGGGGATACCACTGTTAACAGGTGCAGGATTAGATAAGGCGTTCCCTATTTTGACTACTTGCTACCTGTTTGATAGGAATGCAGCTATCCACTTATGCAGGAATCTGGAAATGCCATAAGATTTTAGTTTTAGAAGTAGCTTGTCATGTACCACTGAATCGAAGGCTTTACGGAAGTCTATATGAATTGCATCTATTGATTTACACTTGTCAAGTTTTGAAGTCCATATGTTTTTGCAGTGTAATAGTTGCAGATTGCAGGACATTTTTTTCTAAAGCCAAATTGCTTGTTAGAGAGTAGGTTGTTAGTCTCTAAGTAGAGGGTAATGGATTGGTTTATGATTGATTCCATAACTTTGCAGGTGACACAACATAATGAGATTGGTCTGTAATTATCAACTAGGCTGGCGTTACCCTTTTTGAAGATAGGGATGACCATGGCTAGTGACCATAAGTTAGGCAAGGAGCTGGTTCTGAAAGATATTTCGTAGATTTTGCTAAGTGGTTCTGCTATGGTGGTTGAGAGCTTCTTTAGGAAGTAGGCACATAATCCATCAGGGCCAATCAATAGAGATGGTTTTAGGTTGCATAGTGCCTTTTCAATGGCATCTTCTGTGAAATCGACATGTAGTAGATCATTGTGAGTAGTTGTGGTACGCTTGGGAAATGAGGGGCATGAGCCATTGCTATTTACAAAGACTGAACTGAAGAATGTGTTGAAGAGGTTGGCTTTAACGGTTTCATCATTACAGTCTTTCCTGTTTGGTCCTTTTAGTGGTGGGATGGATCTTGAGTCTTTAAGTTTTTGTTTACGAAATTGTAGAAGGCCTGGGTGGATTTAGGGCATATTAGGTTTTCCTCTTGTTTGCTGTGATAACTGATGCATTCTGCCTTTATCTGTCAGCATACGGTTTTGTAGCAACTTTTGAAGTTAGCTATGTAGCCAATTTTTTTCTTGCGCCAAAGAAGTTTTTTTTTTAATCTGAAGCTTCCTTATTGTTATGGGTAATTTATTTTTCCTGATTTTGGGGGTTATTAGTGGTACGTATAGTTTGATGATTCTTTTGACTTCTTCCAAAAAAATGTTATAATGGTCTTCGGCAGTGATGCAGCCAGTGAATAGAGTTTGCCAATGAAGAGATGAAAGGTCATCAGTTATGAGATCATAGTTGGTTTTTCTACAGTTATACTTTGGGATTCCGTCATTATGATTGTCTATGTGAGGATGTAAGTTGAGATAAATGTCTATCATGCTATGGCCGCTGCTGGAAAAGGGTTCTTTTATTTGTAGTCCATAAATTGAATTTAAACTGTTGCAGAAGATGAGATCAAGGCAGTTGTTGAGTCTAGTGTTATTAGTTACTAGTTGATCTAGTCCCAGATTAGTTACAGCATTGTACAGGGTTGCATGTATGGGTTCAGTTGTACATTCATTTAGGATCCATCAATAAGAGGTAGATTTAGGTCACCAAGGAAGATAAGAGGGTGTGGCCAGGAGGCTGCCCATGTTAGTAGTGATGTTAGTTTGTTCGCATGTACAAGGTCATAATCAGGGGCTCTGTAACAGAGTATGAAGCAAATTGCAGTGTTTAGGGAAAGGTCAGGAAGAGCTAACTCCTGTGTAACTTGAATATTTTTTAGATTTAGGGGATTTTTTATAGAAAATAGCAACATCACCCCCTCTGTGGATTTCACGGTCGGACCTATACACGTGATAGTCTCTTACTGTGGTAATGGAGTCTGGTAGAGATGAATTTGCCAGTAGCGTACATATGATGGACAAATTTAGCAGTGGGTGTTAACCTAAGAGAAAAGTGAAAAATTAGGATGGTAAATGGCTATCTCCAGATTTACAGGGAATAGATTTTTAAATACCATTTTGCCACAAAATGACTTTAGGAAAGAGTGTTGCAATAGCCTGTTTGTGAACTTTCTAAAAAATAAGGGAACCTTTGCTGAACTACCGGGTAGATTGGTCTAGTCTAACAAGTCTTTGCTCATTTTGTGTAGTAGTTCAGTTTGAAGTAGTGTCAGAGTTACACATTTTCTATGGTGGTGTAATTTTTATAAAGCAGCCAGAAATAGTTTACTGCAAATAGACTACAATGGGATGCCGTGGTTTTGTTTAATTACATTGAATTGAGCAAGCCATTGTGGTCTGATTGATATCTAAGGCTAAGCCATAAACCTTGATTTTAAAGCTACTCTAGTTGGTGTTCAACATCTTGCTAAACCAAAACCAAGCAAACCATCTTAGCAGAAAAGGCAAACCCAGCCAAGAATTGAATAGATGTTAACCATGAAGTTTGGCAACTGATTGGAATTTGAGCTCATGTCTCCTGATCTATTACATGACTATTTTCAGATTTATGGAGAATAGATTTTTAAATATCATTTTGCCAGAAAATGACTTTAGGAAAGAGTGTTGAAATAGCCTGCTTGTGAACTTTTTTTTCATAAAACAAATAAGGGAACCTTATGTTGAACTACAGAGTAAATTGGTGTAGTCTTAACAAATTCATTTATTATTTATTTATTAGTCACATTTCTGTGCTGCCCAACTCCCTAGGGACTCTGGGCGGTTTACAGCAAAAAACAATGCGAACAATATCCCGTAAAAAATTTTTTAAAGAAAACATTAAAATCCCATACACTCCATTCCATGGCCGGATCTTGCAAGATCGCCATAGTGAGATCAACGGCCCCAGGCCTGCCGGAAAAGCCAGGTCTTCACCGCTTTCTGGAGGGCCAATAGGGTGGGGGCGGTCCGGACCTCAGGAGGTAATTGGTTCCAGAGAGCCAGGGCAGCCACAGAGAAGGCCCTCCCCCGTGGGCCCGCCAGCCGACATTGTTTAGCTGACGGGACCCAGAAGAGACCAGCTCTGTGGAATCTTACCGGTTGCTGGGAGCTATGCGGTAGAAGGTGGTCTCGAGAAGGTGGTCTCAAAGCAAATCTTTGCTCATAATGTGTAGTAGTTTAGTTTGAAGTCTTGTCAGAGTTCACACATTTTGATCACAAACAAACCATCTTAACAGAAAAGGTAAACCCAGCCAAGAATTGAATAGGTATTTATTAACCCTGAAGTTTGGTGACCAATTGGAGATTTGAGCCCACATCTCCTGATCTGTTCACATCATGTTGGCTTTCGGTCCTCAATCTGGATCGTCCTCCAGATCGCTGTTTTTTATGGTGCTCAAAAAAAAAAATGGTGCTATCTCAGTTAAACGCAAAATATGTTTCCTGATAAGTATTGCTGTCTGGAGGAGGTGTAGTGGGAAAAAAAAACTAGTTCTAATTAAAATGCGCTTACTTAAGATGACAGTTACTTGAAATATGGCTGCATTGTAAAGACTTCATTATGAACCATGTACTGTATATTAAATGATAATTGTGTCAAGGGCTAATTAACTTTCTCTCATAGGTGAGTTTGATAGGTCACTTGTGGCTCAGTCTACCTTGTTTATGTCTGTCAATTTCAGAAACAGCTCGGATGTACAAAGAACGTGGAATGCTTTTCGCGTTACATATATTAGGATGTTTCTTATTTTTATTTTTTATTAGACAGCTTTGAAAAGCTTTATTGTCCATTGTCATTCCGGACATGATCGGGAGATTGACAGAGCTTGGTTTTGTAAACACAATGTGACTCTCAATGAATGAGTCTCTTACTTTCAAGATAATAATTTGCAAACTATGTCTCTGGTCGTATGTTTCCCATTTTGCATTTTGTGGCAAAGCAGAAAGTTAATAAATTCAATTTAACAAGCAATCTTGCCTTCAGAGGGAGCCCGCACAAACAAGTGATTCAAGACCATTGCTGAACCAAGAAACTTGCAGTCAAGCTGAATAACTGGCCAGAAGGCTGAAATCCTCAAGGTTACACGAGTTTGAGACAGATGGTGCTACAATATCCCCCTCAATATACCACTTTCTAATCTCCATTAGGGATGACTTGGTAATTTGCCAATTTAGATAGTAGTATAGAGCATGGACAAGTATTTTGTTTTCCCCTTAGGTTTGGCTCTATCTGCTTTATTTTTCATTAGGGGGATAAAAGTGATTTGATGGCCAAATGTGCAGGATATTCTGAAGGAGAGAGTGAGAAAAAAGCAAAGAGGTTATTCCTTTGGATCTGTTATTAGGTGTGGTGACTTAATGTGGTATGCTCTCCCAATCACCCCATTCAGCTAAACAATTTTTTAAATTATTATCATTATCATTATTATTTACACAAAATTGACAGTATACACAGCAAACGAGATGACCATGCTGGGTTTCGTATCACAAATCACTAGTCGAACACTTCCCAAGCGTTTAGGACTGCGTGATGTATCGGAGGATTATGCGAGCAGATCCCAGTAAGGTGGCCTTCTGCAGCTGACCAATGGTGATCTTGTCAGCACCAATTGTTTTTTTTTTCCTGAGTCGTGGTATAGTTTACACAGTCCAATAAACCGAGTCTTCATACCAGTCGTATTAATCATACACAGGAAAGAGTTTTTCTAGAGTTGCAAACAGTAAGACAGTAAGTCAGATAGAGATATCAGAGCGCAAGAACAACAAAGAGAACAAGCCATGTTCAAGCTCCCTCTTAAGGACATTGGCAATACATAAACCATCAATCTATGTTTGCATTCTATTGTATTGTATTTTTTTTTATTATAAAAGTTTTATTGGTTAAAAATAAACAATATTATCGCTTACAATATGTGGAATTTTCATTATCCTTTTACAAAGATAATATATCTTTTCTTTTTTTCACATACAGCAGATCTTCCCTTGGTAAAATTTCAAATTTAACAACTGGATTTATACAAAAATATCAGTTCGATATCCAGAGTAATATTAAAGTTTACAAAAATAAGAGATGTCATAAAAGGCACAAGATAATAGATTCCTCCCACTTCGTCATTTCTTAATTCTAGATCTCAAGGTTCTGGCCTTAGCACCCTCCTCCTCCCGGACCGCCACGGCCTCACCCGCCCCCGTTCCTTGATCATCTGGTACCTCCCCTTCCTCGGCTCCTGTATCTTCCCCCTCTAGGAGGGTCTTATGTTGCTCCAAATAGGCCTTAGCCTCCGCCACACTATTATTTTTTTTCCTACTGCCCTCCCAGAAAATCATCAAACCTTCCGGCATCAACCACCTGAAGCCAATTCCCTTAAGGTACAGTTTATTTGATAAAAAATAATAATTTCTTCTTAATTCTCGTACCTATCTAGGGATCTGCTTCAGAATGGTGACCTCCTTGCCCCTGTATATCAGCGCCCCCGATCTTTGATTTCTCAGTATTTCATCTCTCGTTTCCCTTCTCACGAATTTAATGTGGACCTCTCTTGGGACACTGTGTAAAATTGCATATTGTGAGTTTACTCTATAAACTAGATCCATATCCCATCTCATAAAGTCCAAACCTCTTTCAGTAAATTCACCCAGCACCAATTGTTTTTAAGTGCTTGCCTAGGTCTTTAGGCACAGCGTGCCAAGTACTACTGGAACCACCTGCACTGGTTTATGCCAGAGTCTCTGCAGTTCGATTCTCAAGTCCTGATATCTGGTGACTTTTTCAAGTTGTTTCTCGTTGATTCTGCTAACACCAGATATGGCAATGTCAACGATCCACACTTTTTTCTTCTCCACAATTGTGATATCTGGGATATTGTGTTCCAAAACTTTGTCAGTCTGTATTCGGAAGTCCCACAGTAGTTTTGCATTATTATTATTATTATTATTATTATTATTATTATTATTATTATTATTAT
>WNWU01000011.1:7013736-7030744 GCA_012654045.1 Ptyas mucosa | reverse complement strand
ATTATTATTATTATTATTATTATTATTATTATTATTATTATTATTATATCAGCTTAGCCCAACTGTGTGTTTTTCAGATGCGATAGCTTACAATTCCTGTCAATTTCACCTGCAATTTACACTGTTTTTAGATGATGGGATTTGTTGGCTAAAAGTTGAGGAACAATAATTTATGAAAGGATGATTTAGACATCCTATGAAAGCTCTTCAGGACTTGTGTGTGTGTGTGTGTGTGTGTGTGTGTGTGTGTGTGTGTGCTTCTCTTCATTTATCCTACAACAATAAAACAGTGAACTGAAGTGGTCCCAAACATTGAAAAAAGTGACAACCTAAATCTAGGTCTCTTCTTTCCAAATCCAACATGGCAACCACTATACAGATATTCCTCAACATACAACCACAATTGAGTCCAAAATTTCTGTTGCTAAGTGAGGTAGTTGTTAAGTGAATTTTGACCCATTTTACGACCTTTCTTGCCACAGTTGTTAAGTGAATCACTGCAGTTGTTAAGTTAGGGATACAGTTGTTAAATGAACCTGGCTTCCCCACTGACTTTGTTCATCAGAAGGTGACCACATGATCCCAGAAGACTGTAGATGTCATAAATATGAATCAGTTATCAAGCCTTTGAATTTTGATCATGTGACCATGGAGATGCTCCAATGGTTGCAAGTGTTAAAAATGGTCATAAATCAGTTTTTCTGTGCTGTTGTAACTTCAAACAGTCACTAAATAAACTGTTGTAAGTCGAGGACTACCTATATATTGGAAAGCTTTCATAGCTGAAAGTATGTATAAAACTGAACACGTTCAGAAGTACAAATTCTGTATGAAAATGTATTAGAAAATAGATTAATCTCCCAACAGAATCAATGTAGACATAAGGAAAGATTATGTGGAATCTGCAACAGAGGGAAAAAAACCATGCTATAGAGGACCACAGAAATGTGGAGAGTTATGCTATCGGGAAATATTTTTTAAAAGTGGCATTGTTAAGTTGAATGGATATAAGAGAATGATACTTATATGTCAAAGAGTGAAATAAAAATGCAATTAGGATGCAAGAAAAGATTCAAGGAAGACTTAAATGAGATATTCTAAATATAGTTAGGCTGCAAGTATAAGTACTGTAAGTGGAAAAAAATGTTAAAATATGGGCATGATTTCCTTATAGAGTGACTGCGCAATTTGTTTAATGTCAATGTGCAGTCAGCTATCTGTGTCTAATAATTGGAAGAATGTTGTTATAGGAGAAAGACGTATCAAAAGTGAATGAAAAATCTACAGTGAGATTAGATAGTTAAGCATCTAAGAGGAAATTTTTCAAATTTTGATTGAAAAGGTTCTAGTGAGGCCACTGAATAATATCTCGGAAGTTCATTGTGACTTATGCCTGAGTAAAGATGTGAAAAATCACATTTAATTGGAGAAAAGTTTTGATAAAAGGAACACTGTAGGCATGAATTATGAAACATTTTGCCCAAATGTGGACCTGAACTTTGGTTACAGGATGCTGTAAGAGTACCATATGATAAATTAAAGCAGAAAAGAAAATAAATACTTAGTGAAAGTTTCAATATTGAGCAGGGAATGAGATAAGGACATGGGGGATATTCCGTTTTGTTTATGCATTTATCAATAATTATTGCTTATGGTGACGTTAATACACATATGTATTTTTATGCAGATGATGCGCTGTTGGCTGGCAGCCCAAATTATTTGAAAGGAATATTAGATAGGATGAACAGTAAGATGAGGAATATGGATCTTGCAAATTAAGATATTGAAGACCGAGGTAGTATTGCTCAGAGAAAGTGGAGTAAACTATTTAAAGTTACACATAAATTGCATAAAACTAAAGAAAGCTGGAGAGCTGGTTTGATTTAGTGGTTAAGGTATCAGGCTAGAAACTGGGAGATCGAGAGTTTTACTCCCACCTTGACCGTAAAGACAGCTGGGTAACCTTGGTCCAGTCACTTCTCTCAGCCCGAGACAGGAGGCAATGGCAAACCACAGGAAAAGAAATGCAGGGAAAGTGCAGGGATTTGTCCAGTTTCTGAGAAAACTGATGCGATTGTGTATCTTGTTTGGTAAAGATGTGCAAGGTATGCAAATGTTGGTAAAAAGATATGTGTTCCATTACAAGGAAATAAATGTTTGTCCAAAGGAATGAAAATGATTGTGTAGGAATAGATTGATTTGACTCTGAAGCAATCATGTCAATATGTCAGTCATATTTTATGTGAGTAAAGGCACCGTTAGGTTTTGTTTCCAGTGTCGCTGGCTATAGAATAGTAAAAAAAAAGAGGAGTCCTTGCAGATTTTACTCCGCTAGTCACTGCTGACTATAGGTCATCTCTGTTTCAAGGCCATTGAGTCAACGCTGTCCAAAAATATTTCTACGGTCATGTGGCCAGCATGATGTCACAGAGCGCTGTTACCGAAGTGGTACTTATTTATCTATTTCCATTTGTATGTTTTCAAACTGCTAGGTTGGCAGGAGCGATGGTGAGGATGGGAGCTCACCTTGTCACATGGAACTTGGGTCACAGACAAGTCCAGTGTCCTAACTGTGCTGCCCCTCTATAGAATAGTAAATAATAAATTTAATTTAACAATGTTAAAAATGTTATAGATGTAATGTTGATGATCATGATCGCAATGGTAATCATGACAATAATGATTGTGGTCATGATCATGATGACAATGATGATATAACTCCTTTCGTATGGTAGCTTGGGACATGAGTTTAGTGAAGAAGATGATGATGATGATGATGATGATGATGATGATGATTGTTATTATTATTATTATTTGTTCAACTTGTATGCCATCTTTCTCCGAAGACTCAAGGCGGCTTACAATGCATATTGTAAGATATTAAATATTAAATATTGCAGTGCAATTAAAAATAAAAAAAAACTTGCATGGCATCGCATAAAGCTCTTGTACAAAAAAGTGACCTTAGAAAGCAGTATTAGGCAACCGAATATACCGTCTTGTCACCTATTTTAAATGATTGTTTGGCTTTCTTTTTTAAATAACATTCTCCATTAGGCCAGTGCACATTTCAACATACTAGTGCTTTTATTTACAGCATATTATCTAGGAATGTTCTATAGTTAATGTATGATTAATGGTACTTTCCACTTTACTCCCTGTTACATCATAACCCAGATATGAAGTATTGATTTGTATTCCCCTCCAAATGCTCATGTGTAAAGCTCAGCAATTAATCTATGACTTCCAAGTATGGATGTCATATTGTTAAGGGAATGCTCACTGCTGCAGGGTTGACATTACTCTTGGTGGGAACAAACCATGAAGTTATTTTCACTGGGTAGTAAACTATTTTTGCTCTTTTTAAGAAACAGAATGCTACCCATGTTCAGAAATCAATCTTGGGAGATTGCTGCCAGTGTTTCTTTTTATAGCTGATGACAAAGGTTTTGGAGAAATGAAAGTTGCTGAATACATTATGGCAAAGCATCCTAGCAATTTAAAATTTACTTTTAAATATAGAAAGCGATAGGTTGTCCATTTGTAAAATATGCACTGCATAGCCTACAAATGACATAAAATGCAATCTCTATTATATGAAATGGTTGTGGGAATGTGGCATCAGATGTTATAAAATCTGGTTTACAACACAAATCAAACAGACAGTTGGTTGTTTATTTATTTATTGGTTCAATTTATATGCCGCCCTTCTCCGGAGATTCAGGGCAGCTTACAATGCGTTAAGCAATAGCCTTCATACTTTTGTATATACCTGCTTAGTAGGGCTTTCGGCCCCCTCTAAGTGGTGTTCTTTTTTATACAAAGTCAGCTTATAGCTCCCACAATCCGGGTCCTCATTTTACTTACCTCAAAAGGATGGAAGGCTGAGTCAACCTTGAGCCTGGTGAGATTCGAACTTGCAGTAATTGCAGGCAGCTGGTGTTAGTTAACAGCACTTTAATCTGCTGCACCACCAAGGCTCTTGTTTAGTGTGATTGAGGGAATTACACTTGGCCTTCTTGTTTTTCCTATCTTCTCATGGAAGATAACCAGAGTTCACACTGGAAATTACATCATCTCCTTCTCTGGATTGCTGACATAATGTTGATTGAAAGAAGAAGAAATCAATTTATTTATTTTTTTGCAAATCACCCAACATCCTACTTATTTGATATATGATATCTCTCTCCAAAGAAAAAGGAAAGAGGAAGAATGACCCTCATCTTTAACAAAGAACTGAAAGTATCACTGTGGCCAGCTTGGAAACTTCTTTGCCAATATGGTGGCTCAGTTATTAACATGGAGAGTTGGCCAAAATAGTTATGGCCAACTCATCTTGACCATATCTTTTGATGAGGACTATCTTATTTCTTTTTCAAACACCATCCATATGAATACCATCCTGGGTTATTTATAACACAGGTTATTCAAAGGACTGCCTATTTCCCCTATTACATCCAGCTGCCCCACTGGGATGGAAAGGCAAGGCATGTTATAGGTCCCATCAGTTAGGGATTGTCATCTGATGAACATGAAAAATGGCCTTTCCCAATGGTAGCCTCTTCTTTATGGAACATCATTTCCCCCTGAGGTATGGTTGGCCCATCTTATTGTGTTTTCCAAAAGACCCTATAAATGTGGAGGTTTTTTTGGCAGGCCTGAGCACCATGAAATACAATGGAGCTGATCAAGTGTTGTTACTGCCATGTGGTTATTATTATTTTTTAAATGGGTTTTTATTATGTGGTGGATTATTTAAAAATTCTGTAAGCCTATGTGTGATTTGGGCGGCCATATAAATTTGTGTAATAAATAATCAAACAAACTGAATGGTAGAATACATATTTTGCTCTAACATTCAGTTTGTTTAGTACCCAAATTTAGATAAACCTACAAGAACCACACCAAAACACTACAATACACACAAGGCTCTACAATCACTGTGTCGGCAAGAATTGAGAAAATTGGAATGACTACTAGATGATAGCAAAGGACTAGATGCCTATGGAGATTATTTAATGGAACCTTTCAACAGTTGGAACCTTTCAACAATTCCAAGAAAGCTCCACACTCATTTGCACTACTCAGGTGACCCTGATGGCACAGATAAACCTCCAGGTGACCTTAACGACTTGCTAAAAGAATACAAATGACCAGCTGTCTGCAAGGAATATAAATCCTTCCATTCTCCACCATCCAGTCAGAGCTGAAGAACTTCTTGGATGAGAAGTGAAACGTCTTCAAAGAAAAACCAGAAAGTCCCATTTCCTCCTGAAAAAAGCATCTTTGGGACAAAGGACTAGATCAGTGGTTCTCAACCTTCCTAATGCCGCTACCCTTTAATACAGTTCCTCGTGTTGTGGTGACCCCCAACCATAAAATTATTTTCGTTGCTACTTCATAACTGTAATATTTTACTACCGGTTCTGTGGGCGTGGCTTATTTTGTGGGCATGGCTAGCTGGTCATGTGACCGGGTGGCCATGGCTATGTGTATAGGGACTACTCAGAGGGCTGAAAAAAGTCATTTCTGACAGATCCTTGCACTTTTGACTGGTCCTCACACTTATGACCATCCTCACATTTATGCCGGTGCAGCATTCTTAACAACCATGTCACTCATTTCACAACTGCTTCTCTTCACCATAGTGATAAGATAGGGCAAAAACGTAAAATGTGAGGACAGTCATAAGTTCAAGGACTGGTCAAAAGTGTGAGGACCAGTCAAAAATAACTTTTTCAGCCCTCTGAGTAGTCCACGTGCATAAAAGGATACAGCAATAGAGAGGGATGAAGGAAGGGAAGGGAAATTAAAGTAGGAGTGAAGGTAAGAGAGGGAGGAAGAGAGGAGGAGAAGGAGAAAGGAAGAGGAAGTAGGGAGGAGAAGGGGGGGAGAGAAAGTAAGAAGGAAAGAAAAGAGAGAGGTGGTAGGTTTGAGGAGAAAGATTGCTGTACAATAAAAAAGATGAAAGGGAAGAAAACAAACCCCAAACAAATATAAAGATATTAAGATAAAGAATGAATTGTTAAACTTTAAAGAATAAAAGAGAACAAATATGAATAAATAGCAATAATTAGAAACACACATACAAACATACAATGTATTTTCCTTGAACAGAATATTTGGCTGGTTCACAAATTTAAATAGTATTTAGTCATTTCACTTAAATTTACAATTTCTATATTTCCTTTTTGCCATATTTATTCCTCATCTATTTTTTTAAAAAAACAATATTACCCTTCATCCTCATCTCTAATCTTAACCAATTTCAATTTTTCCCTTCTATTCTATATTATACCCCTTCCCGTTGTCATCTATTTTTATATCCATCCTCACATTGTTAATTATGTAATTATGTAATACAGTTGTTTAATACAAATTCAACATTTTAATATAAATCAATTATATCAACTATCTTTTTTGTATATTAATCAATATGAACATGAATATTCCAATTATTTCCATGCAATCCAATTTCTTATAAATCAATTAATTATATTTACCAATAATAATAAACCAAATAATTTCCCCCATATATTCCTCCAAACCACAACTTAACCATTTCTGCTTTCAACACAATATACAATTAATAGTATCTCAATTATTACAATTCCCTAGTTAAATAGAGCTTTTTTTCTTTTGTGTTTTAAAATCTTGAACCTCCTCTTTTGCCCTAAATTTCCCATTGTTTGCAGTTTTCCACCTAACTTTATGGTGAGGAAAAAGAAAAAGAAATCTCTCTCTGCCTCATTTTGTCACATTTGCAGCAAAAACCCTGCTTTACTTTCAGTTTTGGTTTTCAGCATGGCTTGTGGAAAAAAAATCTGCACCTCTTTGCAGTAGCAAAACAGCTGAGAGCAAATCAGCTGAGAGTTGGGAGGCCAATCTAATCAACTTATGGTAATTAACCTATGCTGGAACTTTCTATTTTTGCAGGCACGGGTCTACTCATTTGTTTTCTCCTAACACTGATCAGCTGTAGGGGGGCCCTTTGACGCCCCGCAGCAAGAATTTAAACAGTTTTTTTCCCTTTAGCCATCAGCTAGGACTCGGGAGGCAGCAATAGATTGGGAGTGGGCAGGGTAAGCGACCGGCGACCAGCGATCCAAGAGAGGCAGAGGGTGAGGGTGAGTGAAGGCATGGGGGGGGCGAGAGAGGGCTTTGGCGACCCCTGTGAAATGGCCATTCGACCCCCAAAGGGGTCATGACCCCCAAGTTGAGAACCGCTGGACTAGATGGTTTCATACGTTTTCACTAACATCTAGTGGTCTTCTGAATTTGATAGTCCTACATTAGCTAGAATGAGGCAGCTTCCCCAAATATGAAAATGCAGCAACATTGGCATTAAAGAAACACATTTCTTTTGGCTTAACTTGTTCTTATTTCATTTTTAGAGTTTAAAAAAAAGATTGCTTTTTTTTTTTTTTTACTAAATGAACCCGCAAGATATATCTTGGATAATATTCATCCTAACTTGGGGCAGGAAGGATGCCATTTGCTGCTCCACCTCCAACATGAAAATTATTTTGGTTGGCTGTGAAGCCAGGCAAATCTTTGACGAGAGAGTGAAAATATAATGCATGTGAAGAGGTACTTCGTTTTTGTTCTCTTGACCTGCAGAAATATCTTGCAATTTGTAGTGTGCTCTTTAAAGAATGTGAAGTGCAATCAGACCACTTTGCCACTGATTTTTCGTTTTTAAAAGTGACAAAGAAAGCCATTGAAAAGCTTTTACACCAAAGTGTAGTGTTCCTGGAGCATCAGAGTTCTTTTCTATATTTAAAATAAAGAGCCATTTTATCATTTGGGAGAGGTGAGAAACACCGGCTGTTATTTTCCCTATGCTGAAAGGTTATCCTTGCTAATATCTTTTTTTTTTCCCCAAGTGGGTTTCCATGGAAAAGTTTTAGAAGAGTATCTTTATGCATAAGATTTGCCACTACTGTCTGAAGATTTGCGGTGGAACTGGAAAACAATATTTTATTTGTTTGTTCAATTTCTATGGCCGCCCATCTCAGTTAATGACTCTGGGAGGTTTACAGTTCAGAAAATATATTACGATACTTCAAAAAATAAAACAATAAAACAAATAAAAAACATTAAAACATCAAATTCAACATAGATAAGGGCAAGACATTTAGCCAGTTAGTGATATAGCCAGAAATGAGGCCCTTGACACATTCATATCATATCAGTGATCAGCATTTGATTGGATTCTGTAGTACTATTGATGAAGGCTGAAGGCAGGGGTGAAATCTAAATTTTTTTGCTACCAGTTCTGTGGGCGTGGCTTAATTAGTGGGCATGGCTTGGTGGTAAGGTGACTGGGAGGGCGTTGGTCAGGTGGGCGTGGCCAAGTTAATGTCACTTCTTTGCCCTTTTTTAACCTACAAAACACAACACAACACAACTGGCTCACCCACTATATAAAAGCAGCTGTGCTAGACCCAAAATGGCCCGTGCAACAAGCAGGAACCTCACACAGCCACAAAAAAACCAACTTTCACACTTTACACGCACACAACACAACACAACACAACTGGCTCACCCACAATGTAAAAGCAGCTGTGCTAGACCCAAAATGGCCCCTGCAACCAGCAGGAACCTCACACAGCCACAAAAAAACCCAAAAAACCAACTTTCACACTTTACACACACAAAATTCCACATACAGCTTTGTGAGATTTTGTGTGATTGTGTAGTTAGAGTGAAGCACTACAGAAATACACTAAATCTCAGAAAGCTGCACAAATATTATTTTATTTTATTTTTATTTTTATAAAAAAGCAGCTAAATTTAAAACTTCCTAAACTTTAAATGGCTAGGTCTAAAAAAAGAACAACTAAAAAAACCCCCAATTAACTATTTTTTTAAAGCTCCCAAAGGGGGAAAAAACTTACCCAATTGAACAGGGGTCTCCAACCTTGGCAACTTTAAGACTTGTAGACTTCAACTCCCAGAATTCCTCAGCGACTTTTACTTTGCTGGCTGAGGAATTCTGGGAGTTGAAGTCCACAACTCCTTGCCTGCTTGGTTGCAGGCAGGGAGATCCAGATGCTTGCTGAGGCAATCGATTGCAGGGATTACAGCAAGGCGTTGCGACCAGAAGCTAAAGTAAGCAAGCTGAGGGGGGGGGAAGGGGAGGGATTGTTGCTACCAATTAGCAGGCAGAGCCATTTAAAAGGAAAAAAGTTTTTGTGCTTGGCTCAGTCAGGTGGCTCAGCTGGGCACGGGGGGGCGGGGGCAGGGATTTTTGCTACCGGTTCTCTGAACTGCCGGCCGCCATCGCTACCTATTCGCCCGAGCCGGTCCGAACCGGGAGCATTTCACCCCTGGCTGCAGGTTTGGGACAGATGTAAGGAACGTAAGAGCTTTCCATTCACAATCTCTATGTAGATTCTCAGTCATCCAGGTCATGGTTGTCTCAAAGATGCTTTTTCAAGAGGATTCAAAGAGGCCATCTATGTCAAAATTGAACAGCCCTCTCTCAACAGAGAGAGGAGGGGGAGGGATACAACAACATCTATCTCCAGTCTACAACACAATCCTTTCAGCAGTTCCAAGACCCATTTGACTCTTCATGACACTTTAAAAAAAAGAGTCATGAGCCACACCCTTCATGACTCTCTAAAAAAATGCAAATGACCTGCAAGGAGTATAAATCCTTCCATTCCCCACCATCCAGTCAGAGCTGAAGAAGCTTCTTAGGTGAAACTTTTTCAAAGTGAAATGTCTTCGAAGAAAAACCAGAAAGTCCAGTTCCTTCTTGAAAAAAACACCTTTGGTATTTCCATTCACAATACCATATAGGAATCAGTAGACTTGATGGAAATTCATTCTACTCAATAGGATTGGTGACTGCAGATAATAGTAGTAGTAGTAGTAGTAGTAATAACTACTACTACTACTACTACTACTTTATTGTCATTGTACATGTATACACAGTATACCCATACAACGATATTTGCTTAACACCCAAAGACCAGGCCCAACACACATAACAATTCCCAAACACACTCCCACTCACCACAATTCCCCCCCCAAACCACCCAAACATCCACACAACAGACCAAGTAATGCTGTCCAACAGCTCACTGATGGTGGCCCTTTAGTTCATTGTTGAGTGCAATTATAGCTCTGGGATAAAAACTATTCAGAAAACGTGTGGTCCAAGTTTTAATTGTTCTGTATCTTCTGCCAGAAGGCAACAGTCCAAAAAGATTGTAAGCAGGATGGGAAGAGTCTCTGAGAATGTTATGTAACTTTCTCAAACAGCGAGATTCAAAGATGTCGTCCAGGGCTGGTAGCTGGAGTCCAATGATATTCTGGGCAGTTTGAATGAAGTTATGTTGTATTCCCCCTCTAATCTTGATTGAGTGATTGATAATGTGCCAACCAATTCTTAAAGATCACGTAGATCAGAGGTGGGCAACCACAGACTCTTTATAACCTGTGGACTTCAGCTCCCAGAATTTCTGAGCCAGCCATGCTGAAATCCACAGGTCTTAAAGGGGTTATAGTTGCCCACCCCTGACATATAGTACATATTAGAACTTAATCATATATGGTCTCAATTACCGACATTCTATGGTTAAAGTATCAATGAGCATGATTTCTCTATCCTGTACGGCCCTTAGCAATCTTGAAAGGAACACAGGCAGAGTAAACTTCTACTTCACCCTGGCAACTAGTCCAAATGAAAACATCTTGTAAAATCTTTCAACAAGGATTCAGCTGAAGTGTTAAGAGAGGTTAAGGGACATTTCACTTCCCAACAAACCCATATTTATAAGTTTTCATCCTATTTAGCCTGAGGGCTTCTCTATAGGCTAAAAATCATTCCAAAATCTCTCAGCAATTAAAAGTCACTTCCCTGTGATGGAAGATAACCATGTAGAACATTTTTTCCCCTGTATCTTTATTTTCCCATCACTCTTGTTTGCGGACTTTGTATGGTAAAAGGAGCATTAGGATTCAGCACCAAGGTCAGCGCAGTTGCCTATGCTTTAGTGCAGGGCTGTCAAACTCACGGTGTCACGTTGCCATCACATGATGTTTCACAACATTTTTTCTTTCGCGGAGCTGTGTGGGCCTGGCCTGTGTGTGTGTGTGTGTGACACATCCAGCCCGCAGGCCGCCAGTTTGACACCCCTGCGTTTAGTGAGTTCTCATTTTATTCAAATGTTTCAGTTCCTTTAAGACCATTTCCTTGCTCTCAAGTTCTATTTCATTAGAAAACAAGGTAGTCTGCATTTGTGCCAGTACTTCCTATTTTCTCTTGTCCAGTCTGAGTTTTCTATTCTCCCCAAGATGGAGAAGTATTTGCAGTAGAAATCTAAACATCTATCTATCTATATACCACTAAAACTTTATTATGACCTTTAACTGGGCAAAACAGTTCATGGTAGGGCAACATTTTTTGAATCAAGTTACTTCAGGTGGCCTAACTTACACAGTGTGTAAAAAGAAAATCTGGGACCAATGACTCCTGAAGAAATGAAACTTGGGAAAGTTGTAACTACTTCAGTGCTATTGGCTGCTGCCATCATGTGATCTTCATTTTCAACATTCTGTGACAGTTTCCCAGGCAATCCTGCAATCCCTTGCTCCAGTAGTGGGTTTCAAATCCCGTCACTACCAGTTTGCCTGATCCGGGGCGAACCGGTAGCAACCCACCACTGCTTTGCTCCCTCCCTCCCATAGCAGCATCAATTTACGTGTCTGATGGGGAAAAGGAGGGAGGGAGAGAGGAAGATTTCCACAAGAAACTTAATAGGGAAGCCAGCTGGAAGTCAAAATTTGCTCCTGCCCTAATTGTTTTTTCCCCCCTGTCTACTCTAGGTCATTCTGTTTCTCTGCTTAGATAACGATGACCCAAAGTGGCAATAGTTGCTTAATAACATCTAATTTTCTAGTAGGTTTTACTTTAGATATGCATTGCTTTTGTTTACTACTTGAACAACAGTGTTCTTAATTAAATTGATTCGGAAATGATGACATCTTAGCAGAAAAGGTCTTGCCTTCTTGCCACCAAATGATGATTTTATATCTTGCTAGGTCTGCTAAGGTGTTAGAAACAGGGACCTGAGCCATGTTCCATCTTCAAGAGCACCAGAGGGTCTGAGTTATTTGGGTTAAAGTGGCTCGCACTGCTTGCTCTTACAGTGAAGAAGTTGACAGGAAGCTCAGTTCCAAAAAATAAAAGAAAGAAAATCCTTGGAATCTGAATGTGCCCTTTTGCTATCTTACAAACCAGAATGCTATAACTGAACTTAAGCTTGTTTGCAACATTTTGCTTTAACCGTGAGGTGGGCAACTGGTTGAAATAAGGGTGTATGTGTCCATAGGTGTATCCTTCTCCCCTTGCAAGTGCCAATTATGTTTAACACCATTCGAAAAAATGAGAAACATAAAACCTCCATTCCTCTGAAACCACGTTAAAAAAAAACAACCTCCTTACAGTCCGTGGCAACCAAAACTAGTCTCTAATGAGATCTAACTGGTGGTCAACATTAGTCAGCTTCCAAGCTACAGGCACCCTCCAGAATTCACAGAAATGTATGATAGATTACCTGATCTGAATTCAAGTGGGCTAGGCTATTGGGCAGATGGGCAGTGAGATTCTTTTCAGAGTGTGTAAGATCTTTTTTTTTTATTACTGCCAAGGGTTTGTCTTTGTCTTTGTCTTTGCTTGCTTGCTTATTTATTTTGTAAGAAATTATGAGTTGAACAGCCTTATAAATGTACAAAGTGATTTAACAGGGTAGGCAAAAATAATGAGAAGATAATCAGTCCTTGCTAAGAGGGCTTTATATGATAATCACATACATAAGTCTGGAATCCATACTGTATATCGCACATTAATACAATTGAGTAGGTCCAGAAGTATTTCACGAGAAGAGTACTCCACTCCTCTACTCACAATAGAATACCTTATGCCACCAGGCTTGAAATTTTGGGCTTGGACAACCTGGAACTACGCGGCCTACGGTCTGACCTAAGTATAGTACACAAAATTGTCTGCTACAACGTCCTATCTGTCAATGACTACTTCAGCTTTAACTACAATAATACACGGGCAAACAATAGATACAAACTCAAGGTAAACCGCTCTAAACTCAATTGTAGAAAATACGACTTCAGCAACAGAGTGGCCAATGCCTGGAATGTTCTGCCCCACTCTGTGGTTACATCCTCAAACTCCCATAACTTCAAACTTAAACTGTCTACTGTGGACCTCACCCTATTCCTAAGAGATCCGTAGGGGGGCGTGCATAAGCGCACCAGTGTGCCTACCGTCACTGTCCCACTGTCCCATTTATTTGTACCCATTACCTGTGCTCATGTCCATGTTATTTCGTACGTGTTTGACAAACTAACTGAATGAATGAATGAATCAGCATATTGAATTACACCCAGAAGCCTAGCAAGAGAGGATTTATTTATTGGTTCAATTTATATGCGGCCCTTTTCCGGAGACTCAGGGTGGCTTACAGTGTGTTAAGCAATAGCCTTCATATTTTTGTATCTACCTGCTTAGTAGGGCTTTCGGGGGCCCCCTAAGTGGTGTTCTTTTTTATACAAAGTCAGCTTATTGCCCCCACAATCGGGGTCCTCATTTTACCTACCTTGAAAGGATGGAAGGCTGAGTCAACCTTAAGCCTGGTGAGTTTCGAACTTGCAGTAATTGCAGACAGCTGGTGCTACTTAACAGCACTTTAGTCTGCTGCGCCACCAGGGATGCAGTTCATTGATAGTGATGTTAAATAGATCAACCACATTATGTCCTGTACTACTTGCACTGCTGTATTCTGGATCATCTGCAGCTTCCTGATGGTTTTTAAGGACAGCTCCATGTAGAGCAAAATCTAATCTAACTGATTAAGGCAGGAAGAACCCTGAGCAAATCTTCCAATTCAGAAACTGACCTAATTGAAACATAAGAGAAAATTGTGCAGAGGTCCTCCTGGAGCAGGAGTCATATGTTTTGGAGAACCCCTAGGTTACACACAGGTTCCAGGTAGAGGAATACAACCCACCAAAAATGGAAACTTTCCAGATCTGGATTCAGAAAGCCCAGAACCTACAGGCTCTGAAGCCTTGTAGGGTTTAGTCAAAGCCTATTCTTTCCCATCTATATTTCCATACACCCTCCAGACAGGAAAAGCAAGCCACTCTAAACCCATCTTCCCCAATATCTTCCACCAAATCACAATCAGACCTTTCTCTTTAGTTATTCAAATAATGAAGATTATTTTTTTTTAAAAAAAATAGTGGCCATCCAACTCTAAGCAACTCACAAGAATAAAAACCCAATAGAAACAATTAAAAAGTAACAATCTCTCCCTCTTCCAGTGACAACAATCAATTGAGCCATTTGTTGGTCTCCATCCCACTCTGGGTCCTCAGGCCCATTGGTAAAGCCACATCTTCAGGGTCTTGTGAAAGAGTGTCAAGGGGGAGGCCAATCTTACCACCATGGGGATGATGTTCCACTGGGAAGGAGTCACCATGGAGGAGGCCCTTCTTCTTGGTCCCACTAGATGAGTTCAGCACCAATTTTGCACTCATTTTATTTATTAAACAAATTTATATAGCTACCCAACTCATACATAGGTGATTATGTGTGACTTATAACATTTAAAAAACCCATTAACCTATTTAAAAAAACCCTTGCCTCTATCTTCCATGGCAGCAACAACACGATCAGATCAATCTCTTAATCATCTCCATCTCCATTCATGATCCCCAAGCCCACTAATAAAAGCACATTTTTAGGGTCTTTTGGGAAAAGCAACAGGCTGGGAGGCCAACCCTAACTCAGGGGGAATGATGTTCGGTTAAAAAAAGGTTGCCCTGTGAAGGCTGTTATTCATGGTCCCACCAGATGACAATCCCTAATCAATGGGACTGTCTTGCTGTCTTCTTCTGGTGGATGTAATGGGTAACAGGCGGTCTTTCAAATGACCCAACCCCAAATCATGGAGGACTTTAAAGGTGATAACCACCACCTTGAATTGTACCTGGAAGTAGATTGGCAGCCAGCGCAGCTCCTGAAAAAGAGGTGACACATATGCAAGTCGAAGCTTGCTCAAAACTGTTAGGGCCACTGCACTTGGTGTTAAGCAGGGGTGAAATCCAGCAGGTTCTGACAGGTTCTGGGGAACTTGGTAGCGGAGATTTTGAGTAGTTCGGAGAACCGGTAGCGAAAATTTTGAGTAGTTCAGAGAACCGGCAAATACCACCTCTGGCTGGCCCCAGAGTGGGGTGGGAATGGAGATTCTGCAATATCATTCCCCCAGGAGTGGGGTGGGAATGGAGATTTTGCAGTATCCTTCCTCTGCCACACCCGCCAAGCCATGCCTGCCAAGCCACATCACGCCCACCAAGCTACACCACACCCACTAAGCCACACCCACAGAATTGGTAATAAAAAAATTTGGATTTCACCACTGGGTGTTAAGATTATGGATTTTTACATCTGATGCCTTTAACCAACAGTCCATAGTCTGAATCCATCCTTTTTATTGAATACTAAGTATTGGACCCCTCTAAGTTTGAACAGTTTCCACCGTGCCCTTAAGACCTTTCTTTTTCAGCAAGCTGGGCTGGCTTAACACATTTTTAAAATGTTTTTAATAGGTTTGTTATTGTTTTTTTTAACTATGGGGCCAAACACATATAGTATATCTCTTTTTAACTGTATTTTAACGTTTGTATTTACGTTTTTACTTTGGCTGTGCACCGCCCTGAGTCCTTCGGGAGAAGGGCGGTATATAAATCTGATAATAAATAAATAAAATAAATAAACAAACAGAGATTTTGAGTCTCTGTAACCTACATGTGGACTTCCTATTCCTATGCAAAATTGATGGGGGGGGGGTTTCAACTTATGCCTCTTTTATACGCTGCTTAAATCTTAATTAATTGTCTACACAAAAAAACCATTATCTTCAATTATATTAAACTCTGTATGCAGAATGTAAAATTCCATTGAGCTGGGGGGAAAGGGAGAGAGGAATGCCTTAATACTTGCCACATCGCTATGTCTCATGGCCAGAATCCCTTTCTGTGGAGTGACAAGCGCATGCACATTTTGATAACATCCATTCACTTCCTAGTTATTTTCCTGATTAGTAATTTTCTTAATTCAGCCATGTGGGATGCAAATAACCGAGGATGGGAGGGAGAGAAGGAGGATGAAACCTGCCATTTATAATTTTAAAAAGTGCTAGTGAGTGTCATGAAAATTATCCAAATAAAGGGAGGTTAATTTTTCCTCCCTCCCCCAGACAGTTTTAAATAGGCCTATTAATTTGAAAATGCTAAATCTGTGAATACTCCGTTTCCTACAGCGGCAGCCAGCTTCAGATCGCTTCTCTCCAAATGCGTTGGGCTAATGTTTCTACCTGGATAGCTTCCCTTGAGACAGTGAGGTGTTGAATCCAGCACATCTGGAAATCATCCAGCTAGAGAAGGCTACCCAGTCCCACCAATGAATGGAGTTCTTTTCTTAATCTAACAATGCAACAACAACAAAACTCCCAGTGTGGGGAGCAGAACAAATCTGAAAGGGCGATTTGCTGTTTCCCTATAGATCTGTCATTGTTTAAATGATTCCCTAAAAACGACTCGTTTGAGAATATATGGGATGCTACTAGCCTTGATTTATATGAAATCAAGAAAAACGGGAGAGGGAGCTCAGCCTTTTCTCTCTCCCTGTCAGTTCTGCCAGTCCCAATGTCCTCTACTAGCAAAGACGTTTTAGGGCTTTTGACATTCTAGAGAGAGATTTGGGGAATCTTGCTGACAGCACTAGGTGATATGTCTATAAACTAAGGGCTTTTGAGTCCTAAACTGTTTTTATGCCTTCAGTAGAGTAAAATACTTCTGACAGTGACCATTTCATTAGAGCAATCATGGTCACACAGATGAATTGCATTCCCAACTCCCAATAATATTTAGTTAGTTAGTTAGTTAGTTAGTTAGTTAGTTAGTTAGTTAGTTA
>WNWU01000011.1:6979990-7013726 GCA_012654045.1 Ptyas mucosa | reverse complement strand
TTAGTTAGTTAGTTAGTTAGTTAGTTAGTTAGTTAGTTAGTTAGTTAGTTGAATGAATGAATGAACGAACCAATCAATCAATCAATCAATCAATCAATCAATCATTGTAAGCAAGTCCTCCTAATCTAAGGATGGGTGCAAATGGTTCACAAGACTAACCTGTGCAAATACCCCACCAGCCATGGATTCCTCCTTTCAGCAGGTCTATGAGTTCAAGAAGAGGTTTCCTCAAATTGAATACCAGTTGTGACTGCGGAAGTACACCCTCAGGCAAAGTTAAGGTTGAAAAATCCCCAGAAACAAGAGACCAAAAACCACTCGTTCTTGCCAGGAGTAAGTGGAAACCTGACCTCCCCCCATCCAATCCCCAGGTACTGGGAAAGGACATTGCTTAGTTGGCCCAGGACAGAGATGTACACCATATTGAGGGTAACACACCCCATGTGATCAGATGACTTCTTCCAGTGGCTTCATATAGAGCTGTGATGGTGAACCTATGGCACGTGTGCCAGAGGTGGCACTCAGTGCCCTCTCTGTGGGCATGTGAGCTGTCACCCCAGTTCAGCTCCACCCTGCATGCATACATGCCTCCCACCGGCCAGCTGGTCTTCGGGTCTCTGCCATGCATGAGTGGGGGCAGGGTGTGTGCAGGGGGGCCCGTGTGCACATGTGCAGGAGGCAGGGCATGTACAGGGGGCTGGGGCATGTGCGGGAGGCCAGGGCACATGTGGTAAGGGTGTATGCATGTGCACCAGGTGGGACATGTGCGGGGGGCACACATGCATGCGTGGGGGACAGGGCACATGCAGGAGGGCTGTGCATGCATGCTTGGGAGGTGGGGTGCATGTGGGGAGGAAACATGCAAAGTGTGCATGCACATGAGCGGGAGGTGAGGAGCGCATGCAGGGAGCTACATGTGCATGCATGGAGGGGCAGTGCGCATGCACAGGGGCCAAACACACATTGCATTTTGGCGGTTCGGGAGCATGCAGGCGCATTCGCGCTGTGCACATGCTTTGGGCACTTGGTCCAGAAAAGGTTAGCCATCACTGATATAGAGGCTAATAAAAGTTGAAACCCTCCCATCAAGGAAGGCCTCTGGCTCAATCTTTCTTCCACCCCACTCCCCAATATTGACTGGAAGCAGTCCCGGAAAAGGAGGAGAACCACCAAAACATTGTGCCTCGTATGTGATCAGTCATACTAAAGGTTACTGAGAGCTTCAGGAGGACCAGAATGAATGCAGTACCCCCATCCTGAGCATGAATATTGCTGTCTTAGAACTATGGCAAGGCCTGAAAGAAGTCCAGATAACCCAACAAATGACAACTGAAGACTGGTTAAAAAATTTCCAGGTCTTTTGGGTCCAGTGATAACCTCTTAAGAAGGAAATGGACATCCCCTCGTTCCAGGTTGTTGGAACCACTTCCTGCCACAGGGAAGCATTCACCATGGGTTGAGACCCAACCACCTCCCCATAGATCTTAATCAATAAAGGGGCAGGGATCCCCATTTTCTAATTAAGCATTTAAAAATGTTTTCTTGGAACCTTACTAGAATTTGATAGTGGATAGTGGGTGGAAACTAATCAAGGAGAGAAGCAATTTAGAACTAAGAGAAAGAGAAATTTCCTGACAGTTAGAACAATTAATCAGTGGAACGACTTGCCTGCAGAAGTTGTGAATGCTCCAACACTGGAAATTTTTAAGAAGATGTTGGATAACCATGTGTCTGAAGTGGTGTAGGGTTTCCTGCTAGGGAAGGGGGTTGGACTAGAAGACCTCCAAGGTCCCTTCTAACTCTTCTATTCTATTCTATTTTGGATTTGCTTTACCGTATAAAAACAAACCAACATGAATTCTTTGTGGAAAAAGCCCTTTATATTTGATATAAGATGAAAGGAGAAACTATCAGTGATGCTGCTAATAGTACAGATTATATCATTGGATTATCTTTTAAAATATTAAAATTAAAATTAAAATATCTTTTAATTTATCTTAATTTTTGTATTGTATGTATTTTAATTCTGGCTGTCCACCGCCCTGAGTCCCTTCTGGGAGAAGGGCGGGATACAAATTAAATTATGATGATGATGATGATGATGATGATGATGATGATGATGAGCCACTATGGATTCTTTAAAAATAAGGACATTTTATGGACTCTTCAAGAATTTGAAGTGCAAGATTTAAAAATATTCTGGGAAACCCGTTTTTAGTCCTCTTTCGTTGTGTTGCTTCTAAACTGATTCATCTGAAAGTTTTTTTCCCTTAAGCAAAAAAAAAAAAAAGCAGTATGTTTGTCAACGTTATACTTAATCATCCTTTGTTATTGTGGTGCTTTCCAGATCTGTTGGTTTTCAGTTCTCATAATCATCAGCCGCATGGCTTTTGAAGTTCACTGTATCTGAAGGGCATTGAAAAAACTGCATTATCTATTAATTATAGCACAGAATCACAACAAATCAATTACCCGGTGTCTTTTCAGAATCATTTATGCTTTGAAAAGACATCAGATGTTATGTTAAAATAGTTTTATATATACAGATTTATATACTAGAATGAGAATCCTTTCTTTAAGAAATCAACTTTGTCAGGGTAATGATTTAAGAGCTGATCAGCTACTACAATGATGTAATGCTGAGAATAAGTCATGTTTTTTGGCTGATATCACTTTAAGAGCCTGTAATAAGAAGAGGCCCTGCTGGGGTGTATCTCTCTGTCCATGTGTGCTTCCATGCTGTAATTGCTGATTGCTGTTTGTTTGAGGTCTGACTAAAGTACGTGTATGCATATATTCTTTGTAGATAAAACCACTATTTAAATACAAACCTCTGTTTACTGTATTTGCTCCTGGGTTGTCTCACATAGTCATACTGTGCACTCTCTGACAAACTTAAAACTAAAATGTTCTTTCTAATCAAATCCCATACTTTACCCCATACTTTGTCAAGTCATCCCTTAATACACACACTAGAATGTTCTTTCTAATCAAATCCCATACTTTACCCCATACTTTGTCACGTCGTCCCTTAATACACACCACTTTTCCTTCCACAATTTATTTCCATGAATTTCCAATTCATTCCATGCAGACTACAACATGTGAGAAGGACGAAGGACTAGCAACCCGGAGGACTTCATAGTAATTATTCTAGTCTTAATAAGACAGCTAGCTAATGAAGCTCAGAAAAGGCCAATATACCTAAACTAGCATAACGATGAGGGACAACTAAGCAATGAAATGTATGGCCAAACTAGTGATTAATTGGCTTGGGGTATGCATCATCTAGTTGGTGCCAACTCTCAGTGATTTAGTAGATTTTCTCCATTTTGATTGTTCTCCAACCTGATTCTTCATGTAACCCAGGCTGAACTGTCCAACCATTGGTATAGTAATTGAATCCATCCATGTTGTTTTCTTTCTTTTTTTTTTTACTTCCATCTTTCTCAGCATTATAGATCTTTCAAGAGAGCTAGGTTTTCACATAATGGGTCTGAAGAAGAAGACTGTGAATGTGACTATTATGTGCCTCAAGTTTGAAATCTGGATTCTTTATCCATTTGGTGCCCTTATCTAATTTGGACACTGACTTCTTCTCTTTCTACTTTCTTAAGTGGCATGCTAGAATTCTGCCACTTTCCTCAAAATGTTATCTTGGATTTTCATTTGTCAATGATCACCTATGAACCCAGCATGAGATAAAAAGTTTTGGAAGGAAACAAAATTAAGTTCACATCAGTGGTGGGTTTCAAAAATTTTTGGCTATTGGTTTGGTGGGCGTGGCTAGGTGGGGTGCATATGACTGAGTGGGCATGGCCAACTTGACATCACTCACGCCTACACTCACTCAGTCACATGACCCCCACCTAGCCACACTCACAGGAAAAAGTAGGAAAACTTTTGGAATTTCCACCTATCTATCTCCACCCTCCCTTTGCCAGGCAAAGAAGCCTCCCAAGCCGCTGAAAAGTATAAGAGGTCACGAAAAAAGCTGCTGCCGTCACCACCTTGTTTTTCACAAATGAGCATCCCATTGGACTTGCAAGGCAATGGGATGCATGTGCACGAAGAACATGGCGGCAACGAACATGGCGGGCAGGGTGAACAAGGTGACCAGTTCAGGGGTGTGGCCAGCTGGCCATTGCTACCAGTTCGGCAACCTTGGCCAAATTTCCACGAACTGTTCACGCGAATCGGTGCGAACCGGCTGAATACCACCTGTGGTTCACATGTTTCCAAACGTTTTCCTTAAAAAACAGACTTCTTACTTTTTAAAATAATGATGGGACCACAGATAGATATAAGAAATAATCATAAGGAAGGTATTGTAGGGGTAGATTCTGCCATAAAGAATGAAAATGACTCTGAGATGTTAAGAGGGATGTTTTCAAATTTAAGAATGTAAAAAATGGGGAGAGAAATCAAAGGAAGCAAAAGGAATTTTATTACCTGAAGAACCATCTTCACATTTCTAGGTAGTGAACTCTGTTGGAAAGATATTTAGCTTCTGAGATATAGCATAAGTGGTTTTCATGCAGTATCCATTCTAATAGAGTATATTAAATAATAGGTTTTTGACTGCTCTTTGGCTTTACCAGCTAGTGAGATTTGTTGAAGTAACTGTCATAAACATTTGTTGTTTCCATATACTGTAACTCTGACATATTCAGACACTGCCAATCTACTGGCTGGGGAATATAAGTCTTAACTTGGCTTGCTACTGGCAGCCAAAACTAAACATTTTGTCTCTTTGCCAGTCTATGGAGCTTAGATTAAGGGTTAGAATACAGGGCATGTTTTGTAACAAATATGCTATGTTTACAGCCAGCATATTTGAGGAAGAGTCATTCCTACAGTAACATCTGAACTTTGCCTCCAAGAGTTGATGAGCTCAATACTTTTTATGAAGGAGCAGAAGATTGTAATAATAATTCCTAAAGCAGCAAGTGTAACACCAAAAAAAAATCTATGAATGGCTAGAATAAAAGAAAGGTAGCAGTGGATCAATGGGAAGCATTGGTTCTGATTGAGTTTTTAAAAGAACATTTTTGCATAATTTATTCCTCACTGAGAGCCTGACCCATATCTCACTTGATCCTAATGTGCAGACTTGAGAATTTGAGTTGAGCTTCTCCAGAGATATTGGTGAGATAAGTCAGCACTTCTAAATCATGCTTTAATATTCCGATCAAAATCCCTGCAGACTGTCTGCAGTAGCAGACAGAGTAGATGTGGATTAGTATGAATCCAAGTGGAAGCTGGCAGGTATTATCATTATATATTGAAGTTATCTTGAATTCCAGCCAAAGTTCCCATATTTGATATCTAGAATGAAAAAGTCAATGGCATCAGCCTTGTTAATGGCTTTCTTTAAACTTAGTAGGAAACATTGAGCTGGATTGATGCTAGCTAAAAGAGCCAGGAGCTTTCTAGGAATTGCGTCTGACATGAATTTGTTCTAGTGTCTCCTCCAGGAATACTGACACGTGCTCTGGGGCACTCTGTTGCACTGACAGATGCATTTTCTTCTTAGGTCAATGGAAAGCTTGTAGAGTGCACTTTTGTTCATTGTAGGAATGTGCAAAAAAATTCCATAATAGAGCAATTCAAGTAGAGAGTTGAAAATCGTCTTAGCTTTGGAATGGGCCTATTTTGAGATCACAATATCACCATAATATTTAGAAAGCCCTCTTTCAGCGTTTGTTTACTTCTGGAACATGTAGAACGGTATATTTTGTAGTAAGGATTTTGTGTGATGGAACATTTTGTCCATTTTTGGTTAAGAGGAAAAAAAATAGCTGTTGTATATAGCGGTACCAATAGCACTTAAACTTATATACTGCGTCACAGTGCTCTACAGTCCTCTCTGAGCGGTTTACAGAGTCAGCCTATTGCACCCAACAATCTGGCTCCTCATTTTACTGGCCTCGGAAGGGTAGAAGGCTGAGTCAATCTTGAGCCTGGTGAGATTCGAACTGCCAAATTGCAGGCAGCCGGCAGTCAGCAGAAATAGTCTGTAGTACTACATTCTAACCACTGTGTCATCAAAGCTCATATAGGTTAAAATACAGATCTTTACTATACGTAGCCAACTTTTTTGGCCTAAAAAGTTAAGCAGGGCATTCCTGGTTTTTATTTAGATAAAAGACCAAAGAGAAAGTCCAGAGTTACAGGCTAAATTGAGAAATATTTTTAATTCATTACATTTCAAAATAATTCAGATGTTGGCTGCATAACTGTATAAAACAGATAATTCTCTCCAAGAAAAAGACACTTGTTTTAGATTGCATCAGTGCACAGAGGGATAAATAGAGGGGATAATTCCCATTTGTTCTGCATTATTCAGGCTCCATTTTTAATGCTGTGCCTGATCTCACATTGTAAGGAAGATTTTGACCAGCTAATTAACTTCAAAGGGGCCCCAAGAAGGATGAATGGAAGACTGGAAACCTATTTTAGCCTTTGTGGGATCTGTCTCAACACTGAACTCCAATCTTCATGAGACTGGTAATTTCAGTTCATCAACCCTGCCTTCAACAGTGATGGATTAGTAGGAATCGTGACATTTACGTTTCATGAAGACTTTCTCTGTGACTTGTACTTGCCTGAAGGCTACCATAAGGCAGCCTATCCAGCTGAGGACACACATAACCCAGTCACTTCAGAAGATGAGCTGCCGTGTTCCATAGTATATGTGTGATGTTTCATATTATATGTGTGATTCCCGGCTGTAAATCAGGGAAGCTGCAGGCTTCTCTAAAATGAAGCTGGCTGAAAAATCCAGTGATTTATTACTTGGCTGGAGATATGGAACTCCAAGTAGGGTAGGAACAATTTTACATAAAGCTGAGCTTTCTAACATGGGGATAATGCATAATCTGTAACATTGGTCCAAATGCCATTCTAAATGTTTTTCAAAAGTGATTTGGTCAAAGTGTTGGGAACTTGTTTAAGGGAAGGAGAAACAAGCAGGGGATGGGGAGAGAGGAGAAACAGATAGAGAGGATGGTAACAGAACGGGGGGGGGGGGAAATGTGGGAAAGTTTTCTAAACAGAAAGAGCAAGTGACTCTACTCAGTTTTGCAGGTGCTTATTGGTTCTGTTTTACAGCCATAAATATTAGTCATGCTTGGTAAACTACATGATTCCTCTTTCTGTTCTCCTTCTGTATAACTGGGTTTTTTGTTTTTTTTTCATAACATTCAGTTCAATCCTGATACTGTATTTCACTGGACAATTTGCATCAAGAGAGGAATGGGTCATTGGATCTGGATTGCATTGTCTTTATCATTTTCCATGCTGTAGCTTTTCTGACTCCAAACTGTAAAATTGGGTTCACACATTCCACTCATATTTACATCATGCATTGCCTTATGACTTATGTATGCCTGAGCCAGGCTATTAAGCCTCTTTTTCAGATGCTTTACAATAGCAGTGTTTCCAATTTCAGCTGTGAACTCATGTCACCCCTAAACTCTTGGTAGGGCAACCTGATCCACCCAAATATGGGACAGAGCTTCCGTTTTCATCTTTCAGCCTCAATCCAGGAGCCTTCGCAGGCAGTCACTTTCGCGACAAACTATTTTTGTGTTAAATTGATGTTTACCAATGAAGAAATAAAGGGAGACTAGTATAGATCTATCGGTATTTGAAGCTATTTAGCTCTCGTCAGCTAGCCATACCCTTCTGAGAGTCATGCCCAGGTTTCAATCCCAGAAGGGTATGGCTAGCTGGCGAGAGTTAAATAGCTTGAAATAGATCTCTACTAGTCTCCCTTTATTTATTTTTTGTCGGTAAACATAAATTTAACATTTGGATGGAGATTTTTTTCTAATTATGCCTTTCTACCCTTACTTTGTTTAGAGCTGAACTAGGAATCCATTACAATGGGATGTCTTCACAGACTACTTTAAGCTCAATATAATTACCCCAAGAACCACTTAACAGCTAAAGATTTCCCTTGTTCATATCCTACACTAGGGGGTGGTGCTCATCTCCATTTCTTAGCTGAAGGAACCAGCATTGTCCGAATACATTTCCAGGTCATGTGGCCAGCATGACGATACATCAAGGCGATGGGACATTGTTAACAACTAGTGACTTCTAATCAAAATGTTTATCTGGTAAGCACAGTGCCCTTGAGAAAATGTTTTTCCAAAATACGTTGAACTTCTAGAGCTAGACAGTAAAATATTTTAGATTATAAATAGATAAAAGATAGATAGATAGATAGATAGATAGATAGATAGATAGATATAGAGAGAGATAGGTGACAGATGATAGATGATAGATGATAGATGATAGATGATAGATGATAGATAGATGATACATGATAGATAAATAGATAAATAGATATAGATACTAGATAGATAGATAGATAGATAGATAGATAGATAGATAGATAGGTAGGTAGGTAGGTGATAGGTGATAGGTGATAGGTGGTAGATGGTAGATGGTAGATATAGATAGATGATAGATAGATAGATGATAGATAGATGGATGATAAATAGATAGATGATAGATAGATAGATAGATAGATAGCTAATTTATTTATTTATTTATTTATTTGTTTGTTTTATCTCTTCTTTATTACTTTAAACATTATACAGCTAATATTCCCTCCTCCTCCTATTTGAGCTATATCCCCCTTTTTTTAGTTAACCGAGAAAGTGTAGGAAGCTGTCCTAAATAATTACTTAATGACCACAACATCTTCCTGCTCATCCATTTTGCTGATTCATTACTCAAACCCAAAGACCTTTCATTACATCATCACCCAGCAAGGCTCTACCAAGCTTGGAACTCAAAAAACACAACCTACAAAATTACCCCTGCATGGCCCCATGGGAGTCTGGCAACCAATCAGAATACAAGCTCAAATTTAAATCCCAAAGAGCAGTGGTGGGTTTCAAAAAAAATTACTACCAGTTCTGTGGGTGAGGCTTGGTGGGCGTGGCATGTCTTGGTGGACATGGCTGGGAAAGGATACTGTAAAATCTCCATTCCCATTCCACTCCAGGGGAAGGATACTGTAAAATCTCCATTCCGTCTCCAATCCAGGGGAAGGTTACTGCAAAATCCCCATTTCCTCCCAATCAGCTGGGACTTGGGAGGCAGAGAACAGATGGGAGTGGGGCCAGTCACAATTTTTACTACTGGTTCTCTGAACTACTCAAAATTTCTGCTACCAGTTCTCCAGAACTTGTCAGAACCTGCTGAAACCCACCTCTGAAACTGAGGGTATAAATCTCTCTCTCTCTCTCTCTCTCTCCCTACTCCATGTGCCTTTTTTGCCCAGGACCTCAAACCATGTGGTCCTGTCCATCATTAAAAACCATCTTTCCAATCAGCTACCATGTTTCCAAGTGGGGGTCTTTCTCCCCACTTGGAACTGAACCCAGATGGACATTTCTTCCAACAGATAACACATGAAGCTTTTAACCAGAAACTTCTACACTAAAAGCAAATGAACCACTGGAACAGTGTATTTTCTGCCTTCAAATTCAAAGTTGCAGGTGTCTTCCTGTCTTCAGGCCATCTACACTCAATTTCTGCACCACTTCTTTCACTTGGAGTGACAAAGAGGGATGTCTTTTTGTTGTTGTCATGAAATGGGCGAGGGGGGGAGGGGGGATCACTTCTCACTTCTCACATCCTTACATAGCAGGAAACTCAAATTTACCACTAAGCAGGGAACTAAAGCTAGTTCGAACTTTCAAGATAGGTATAATTCTTTGACAGGTATGGTTTCAAACACCTGCTTGTCACATTCACACTTTAGGTGTTCACTTAACTTTAAAAAAAATTTCTGAGGTGTACGTCAGAAAAAAATAAAATAAAAGGTGTGAATAATAAAAAAGTGTAGGTTGCCCACTTAATGTCACTTTAAATCACAGAGAGAGAAATATTATTTATTTATGTGCTTTAAAAAAAAATCTGCTTGCCCTATTTCTTTCCCGTCTTTCCCCACCCTTTCATAATTAGATTTATCTTTTTAGTCTCTTCAGCAGGCTTCAGACACTTAAGTGTTAACACTTAAAAACCTTTCAGTACCAAAGTTGTCAAGACGTAATAAACAATCAACAGTATTGGTCCTATAATCCATGGCTTTGTAACATTAAGGCACAAAGCCTATGGCTGATTTAAGATCTCCCCTGCAATTGAGATATAACATGTGGCGTGCATTAAAAAAAAATCAGTTGATTTATTCATGCACAATAATTACACCTCGTGTGCTTCCTTCTTCCCAGGTATTTCACTGGGTTTCACAACTGAGAAATTTCTTTGCATTTCTCCCCATAAATAGTACAATGAATGCTAGATTAATTGTTTCATATAAATATCACAAGTATGTCCTCATGGTACTATGTTGAGACTGATACACATATACACAATGTAACACATGCATAGCTTTTTGTGACTATTACAATGATCTTTTAATATATGTACTGGTATCTAGACAAACTTAGCTGTTCTCAAAAAGCTAAAGACGGTGGAAGTTGCATAACATTCTCAGAGACTCTTCCCATCCTGCTTACAATCTTTTTGGACTGTTGCCTTCTGGCAGAAGATACAGAACAATTAAAACTCAGACCACACATTTTCTGAATAGTTTTTATCCCAGAGCTATAATTGCACTTAACAATGAACTAAAGGGCCACCATCAGTGAGCTGTTGGACAGCATTACTTGGTCTGTTGTGTGGATGTTTGGGTGGTTTAGGGGTGGAGAATTGTGGTGGGTGGGGGTGTGTTTGGGGATTGTTATGTGTGTTGGACCTGGTCTTTGGGTGTTAAGTGAATTTCGTTGTATGGGTATACTGTGCATAAACGTACAATGACGCTGATGATGATGATGATGATCTAATTATTATTTTGATGGAAAAAATACCAGGAGTAGGCTAGTCTGGGGAAATAAAAGAAAACAAAGTCAACAATGGCAAAGTATTTTCACACTAGTAATTGTTTTAAAGAAAGACATATATGCATGGGCTGTGTCTATGAGGTCACTAGGATACAAGGTCCACTTAAAGGAAACTTTTCCTACATTTTAGTAAAAGGGGAAATATTAATTCATATGTTCCAAAAACAAAGTAGAGTAGCTCTCCGCTTGTTTTTAATCACTTGAGTACCTATAACATAAAGAGTTATAGTGTTCACTAGCATTGATGTCTCTTTCTCTTGCATTAGTGCAAGCTCATGATTTCCATTGATGCTTCAACACTCTTAATATGAGTCATTCAGATTCAACAAACATAACAGTTATTTTTCACTAACATTTTTCTCATGATATCAGACATCAGATTTTCAGCATGCTCTGACCTTATATCAATAGACTCCAATTCTCCAACTCTGGTATCTATCCCAAATATGCAACTATGACTTATTTTCCAATTTTGCATTTGTGGGTACCTTATTAAAACTATATTAGTGTGATTTATTAGTATTATTTTCTGCAGGGTTGGATCTTTTATTTGGGATGTCTAGATCAGAGGTAAGCAGGTGTGGGCCTACAATCTCCATAAACTATACTGTTCTGCCCCAGCTACGGAGCCTAAAGAACGCAGCACACACAAAGTCCGAACAAACCTTAGTTTACTAATTTAAATCAGTCTTTTCTGAACAAAGGCTGTTAATTTAACTTCATTAATAGCCAACAAGAATCCAAAGAATAATAACTTAATTCTGAGCAGTGGTGGGATTCAGCCAGTTCGCACCACTTCGGGAGAACCGGTTGTTAACTTTCTGAGCAGTTTGGCAAACTGGTTGTTGGAAGAAATCATTAGGGCAGAGAACCGGTTGTTAAATTACTTGAATCCCACCACTGATTCTGAGGCACAATATTTCATATAACTGTAATCTTACTGTGGTTGGCAGAATGCCCAGAAGCAATTTGCAGGAAAACTGATAAGAGAGAAACAAGAGCCGAATCAAATGTTTTCTGGAATCAAAACGCGAAGGAATGTGAACGAAGTTGTTTCCTGCAAATTGTATCATTCATCGTCCTTCCTTAAATAGGCTAGGGAGTGGCCAATTAGCCCCAATCCTTACTCTCGAGGAGGTCTCCTCCTGAGGAGCCACTCCTGTCTTTTGGCAGCTCTGTGCACTCATGCATCAAGAAAAGGCTCCTCCTCTTCTTCCTCTTCACTTATGGGAGCTTCTGGAGGTTCTGAAGGCCCTGGCTGAATCCCCACCTCTGGCACCACATCTTCTCCAGCCTCCTCATTGTCTGACTCGAGTGCCAACTGCACAGGCTGCTGGCGCAGCACCACACCAGCCTCCTCGCTGTCGGAATCAGCTACTAACTGCACAGGCCGCTGACGGGCCACAACAGTAGCATATACTACATACCCAGGAACTACGACAGCTTTGGTCCAAGATTTCTAGAAGGCTGCAAATTATTTGCTTGGAAGTTAAAACTCTTAGGGCACTGGTTGAAAATGTATTTGGTCTGCAGTAGAATGTATGTAAGCATGACCTATGTCAAGCACAAAAGGACAGGTACATATGAGAAGGTCCCATTAAACTGATTTATTGTTTTAAAAAACCCTTATGCATAGGAACCTTTTCAAGTAACAATTTGCACCTGCTTGGAGTTAGATAAAGGTCAATGGAATTCAAGGAGAGTTAGACTTATACAGCTTATGGCTACATAGGGATTCTAGACAGATCCTTATTTTAACTCCATCCCTAGGTTCTGCACTCCTTTTAAAACTGAAATTAACACATAGTTTCAGTTTATTAAATATTTACTTTAAAGATTTATATCATGTCCTTCAAAACATCATTATCCAATGCTTGTAAAATCTGTCTGAGTGTTTCTCAGGGGTTGCTAGCCATTAGCAATACCTGTTGAAATAGACAAATAGTCTAATTTAGCGCTTTCCAATTATTTCCTTTATGCAGACCATTACATCTAAGTCAAAATTTGGAAGCTGGGTTGATATTGTGTGGCTCATGGACAGTATAATTTATGTCCCTCTTTTTAGAGAAAATCCATGGGACTTCCGAAAATAGTCTGTCCTGTCCCAAAATCTTGGAGCAACTATTTTTTGTTTTTTTCCCACTCATTTCATTTCGTTTATACATTGTGTGTTATTAGCTGCAATGCTGGCCTGCAGAATATCGTTGTGTTTTTTTTTTTTAATGAAAATGCAAACATCTGTTGCAATTTTATGTTTTCCAAGATTTCACACCTATATTCATGTCATAGCAAGTGGCAGCAGTGGTGAAATCCAATTTTTTTTACTACCGGTTCTGTGCACGTGGCTTGGTGGGTGTGGCAGGGGAAGGATACTGCAAAATCTTCATTCCCATTCCACTCAGGGGCCAGCCAGAGGTGGTATTTGCCAGTTCTCCAAACTACTCAAAATTTCCTCTACCAGTTCTCCAGAACCTGTCAGAACCTGCCGGATTTCACCCCTGGCAGCACCTTTGGCTGATATTTAAAAAGTTAAGGCAGATTGTGTCTGGTTAATAGGTAGATAGGAGCCCTCTAGCAAATACTATGATTGTAAGATACATTACAGGCAGATGACAAGGGACTTTTTTTATCATTTATGTATTTATTTTAACACCCACATCAGAGGCCATCATCAGTATCCTCTCTGATAGTCCTTGCACCAAAAATTGGGAATCACTAAAGAAATTCAGTGTAAGGTATTTTCTTCTTTCAGGTTTTTGAAAACAGATTCTAAGAGCATTTAGTGTTTTCTCCTGTATCTTCCATCTTAAAGAATTAATTTAATTGCCTTTTTAAAAAGTTCGTTTCTATTGCCTTCTCAACACCTGGCATTTAAGGTATGCACTGTAAATGGCAACGAGGAAAGAATATACTTACGAGTTTCTCTGCCTCTACAAATTATTTATACGATTTGTTAAAGAAATGTGAAAATCTCTGAGCCGTAAATGATCAGTAACACCTATTGGATTAGCACTGAACAAACACATCTGGCATCTCTGAGAAATACACAGTACATTATGCATTTGCAAATGTAGTGATTGCACTATTGAGACAACATAGCCATGCAATCTTTTCTTTTCCCCTCCTTCTGTTTGGTGTTCATACCTTTTACCTGTGCTGTGCTAGTGTTACACCAGTTCAATTTTGCTGAATCAAGGCCAAACAAATTGCAGTGCCCTATTTAGCACTCTTGGTATTATTAATGAATGTTGTTGGGATTGGATTTTCCAAACATTTGCTGGCTGACTGAATCAGTAAATTATGACTCCTTGGTGCTATATTTGAACGTTATTCATGAAAATGGAAGTTGGCTTTTTAGAAGATTAACAGGAAATGTTTTCTTGCAAAAGTGCTTAAGTTTATACAATGGATAGGTTGCTAATTTCTTCTTCTCTGCCAACTGATGGAGAGGAAGAACGGAAAACTGTCAAATGCCTACAAGAGTTCATCTTAATCTATAGAAAAGAAAGTTCTTGTGTCCCATGAGCTCTCAAAATGTGCTTTGCTATAGTTCATATATGAATGCCCAAAATAGAAATATCCAAACAATCTATCTCAAAAGAAGGGACATGATCTGCCACAATCTTTGCAGCTAAACTGGGCATGTACTTTATTTGCTAACATTCACCCAACAAAATATCTCACTTCAAAAACCCTTCACAAAAAGTATGCATTATGAATCTATGGGCAAGAAAATATGCGAATTAGGGAAAGCACTGTTTACTGTGCGCGCGCACACACACACACACACATGCATGGATCGACTACTGCACTGCTCTCTACACGGGGCTGCCCTTGAAGACCACTCGGAGGCTTCAACTGGTGCAGAATGCGGCCGCGCAGGTAGTAATGGGAGTGTCCCGACACTCTCACGTTACACCTCTCCTGCGGGACCTGCATTGGCTACTGGTTGCCCTCCGGGTGAGATTCAAGGTGCTAGTAATTACCTATAAAGCCCTACATAGCTTAGACCCGGGGTATTTGGCGGACCATCTGCGGCCAGCTACAGCTCCCCATCGGTGGGATATGATGCGTTCTCACAGGGTGCGTTCTCACAGGGAGGGCTTCCTTGGGGTGCCGTCGGCCAAACAATGTCGGTTGGCGACCTCTAGGAAACGGGCCTTCTCTGTGGGTGCACCCACCCTATGGAATGAGCTCCGGGTGGCCCCTAACCTCCACCCCCTGGAGCTCCGGGTGGCCCCTAACCTTCGCTCTTTCCGCCGTGACTTTAAAACATGGTTATTTCGCCTGGCTGGTTTGGACTGAAAGGGTTTTAAAGGGGATTTTAATGGCCTTTTTATAATCTTATCGGGCATTTTTAACATTGATTTTGCTTGTTTCTATTGTTGTGAGCCGCCGTGAGTCCTTTCGGAGATAGGGCGGCATACAAGTTTAAATAATAAATAAATATGTGTGTCTGTGTGTCTCTGTGTGTGTACAGACACACATACACAAATGCATAGTAAATGAATAGAATAGGGGAATATTTAAATATTTATTTATTTAAAACATGTCAAGACCACCCAATTCCAATGGTTCTGAGTTTTTAACTGATTAAAAACAGTAGGTAATCAAAATAAAATCTTAAATGATGGCATCATCCAAGGGGGAATCACTGAAAACCCTCTCACAAAACCCTAGAAATAAAAATAAATAAAAATAGATAGAAGCACACAGATCTCCATATAATTCCTGGGGAAAGAAGCATATTTTTAATGTTATTTCAAAAGCAGTAAGGTGGGGGATGTATAAATCTCCAGAGGGAGATGCTATACCAGAGGTCAGGTGATGCTATATAGAAGGCCTATCTCTGGGTCCTGCTACATTTCATTATTTCACTGACATGATCAAGAGAAATTCAACTCTGCCTGATTTTACAGGACAGGAAGAAAACACCTCACTGACTTAAAATGGATTTAGGTTGATTCATGGATCAGTGGTCTAGGCTTCTTAATCCTGAAAAATAATCTGATTAGAGAACATATTGTTGGCTTCTTAATCCAATTCTCAGAGTTGTGAAAATGTTACTCTACATGCGTATATGTTCTTACATACCAAGCAATGTGTGTTTCAGCTGCCATCAAGCTGTTCCAAAAGAAGACAATAATCAAACGATAAGTTACTTGCTGGATACGTCATTCAATTAATTTTAATTTGATCAGATTCATATTTCTGTAGACAACAGATCTTCAAAATTCTGAAAGGTAAATATTGAGATGGTAAATGACAGAGGTAGAACTCAGTTCTCCCAAATTCTTGGATGAGGTCAGTCAGAAAATTGAATTACGAACACTTAGAATATCATGTATAGCGGGACAAAAATTGCACACACTTAATATTCTTGTATAGAAAACCTCAAAGAAATAGTGCAAGATTGGAAGATATGGAGAGACCTGGCCCATAGAATCACCAAGAGTCAGACACAACTGAATGCATAACATCATCATCATCATCATCATCATCATCAATATTCTTGCTTTAATCTGTGCAATAGAAACTGATCCTATGGAAGAAATTGGCTGTTTTTGCTCTGCGGAAGACACAACACAGTTCAATTTTGCTATGGGCAAAATGTATATTTCTTGTTGGCTGCTGGTTAGGAAAAAAAGATTCATTTATTGTGTATCAGAAGATTGATCATATCCTTAAGTATTCATTTCCTTGTTTATGAGTGAAGTGAGTTTGAAAAACATTTGATATATCAGCATGTTCCTGTTGCTTGGCAACCATGGGCAATATCTAAAAAAAAAAAATGAGCCAATCAACTTATAAAGCACAATTCTTTCTCTGATTGTAGTGTGTGTATATCTATATAATATAAAAGTTGCAAGTTTTAACATCCCAGAATTTGTGATATAGTGCTTGAATCATTGTTAAAATGGGATGCCTATTGTCTCTGAATATCTTTCAGTATTCATTTGCACCATAATTCCCACTGTTTGTAAGATCAAGCTGCCTAATTCATGCCATACCCATAATATATCATATAATACATTATAGAGCAACCGGTGATGGCTTTATCTTTGAAGAAAGTGAGTTATTTCTTTCACAAATGGAAAATAACTTAGATTATTCTAAATCATATTATATAACATCAGATCACACAAATCAGGATGGGATAGTAAAGGATTGAGTCAGATTTCTTAATAGCCAATATCAATCAGAGTAGAACTGGAAGCGGCCTTGGAGTTCTTCTAGTCCAATCCCCTGCTCATGCATGAGATCCAGGGGTGAAATCCAGGAGGTTCTGACAGGTTCTGGAGAACCGGTAGTGGAAATTTTGAACAGTTCGGAGAACCCGTAGCGGAAATTTTGAGTAGTTCGTAGATACCACCTCTGGCTGGCCCCAGAGTGGGGTGGGAATGGATATTGTGCAATATCCTTCCCACAGGAGGGGGGAGGGAATGGGGATTTTGCAGTATCCTTCCCCTGGAGTGGGGACAAAATGGGGATTTTGCAGTATCCTTCCCCTGCCACACCCACCAACCCACACCATGCCCACCAAGCCACACCCATAGAACCGGTAGTAAAAAAATTTGGATTTCACCACTGATGAGATCCTATACCATTTCCATAAGGGGCTATTCAGTCTCTTCTTAAACACCTCCAGTGATGAATCACCAACAACTTCCGAAGGCAAGTTGTCCCATTGGTTTTATTGTTTGCACTGTTAGGAAGTTTCTTCTTAATTCCAGGTTGCTTCTCTCCTTGGTCAGTTTCCATCCATTGTTTCTCATCTTGCTTTCTGGTGCTTTGGAAAAGAAGTTGACCCCCTCTTCTTTGTGGCAGCCCTCAAAAACTGCTATCATGTCACCCCTACTCCTTCTTTTCTCTAGGCTAGCCATTCCCAATTCCTGCAATCATTCTTCATATGTTTTAGTCTCCAGGCCCTTAATCATCTTAGCTGCTCTTTTTTTTTATCTTGAGCTTCATCCACACAGTCATTAAAATACATTTGTTTAGCTGGTAGCTATTGCAACTATAACCACAAAAAAAATATCAGGAACATTAAAAAAAGATTATCTTTTGTGGGGTCCTTGGTACTCTCTGGTTTGGTGGTTTCTTACAAAATTGTATTAGCAATAGCAATAGCAGTTAGACTTATATACTGCTTCACAGTGCTTTTACAGCCCTCTCTAAGTGGTTTACAGAGTCAGCATATTGCCCCCAACAATCTGGATCCTCATCAAGCTAGGTAACATCATTAAATATTCTCTTCTATTGAGATCCCCCCCCCCCGCTCAAAATTTTAAACTAGCAAGAAATTAGAAATTAGTTTAGCATCATTTTATTTCTGAACGCTTATTCATTTATTTACATAGCAAATTTATAGACTGCCCATCCTCCTTGCTGTCCTTTGGGTAGTGCACAATTAAAAGAGCCCTGGTGGCGCAGCAGACTAAAGCACTGTTATTAACATTAGCTGCCTGCAATTACTGCAAATTCAAATCTCACCAGGCTCAAGGTTGACTCAGCCTTCCATCCTTTCAAAGGTAGGTAAAATGAGGACCCAGATTGTGGAGGCAATAAGCTGACTTTGTATGAATATATACAAAAAGTATGAAGGCTATCGCTTAATGCATTGTAAGCCACCCTGAGTCTCCGGAGAAGGGTGGCATATAAATCAAATTTTTAAAAAAAGATAAAAACATAAAAACCATATAAATATTTTATTCCAGTAGGAGGCGGTTAAAACAAAAATAGAATAATTAGGGTTACAAAGCTGGGAGGGGGAGGGGGAGCCTTCCAGGCACTAATTAACACCATGGTTGCATGCTTGTCTGTGAAACCCAAGCAAATTGGCAGAGCTAGGTCTTTGAACACTTCTGAAAGGAGAGGAGAATAGAAACTCACCTCACCTCTGGGAGGAGAGTAGTCCAAAGGGCAAGCATGGTGGCAGAGAAGGCTCTCTTCCTGGGCCTCACCAGTTGAAATTCTTTAACTGACAGAGTCCCTGCCTGACTAGGTGGGAGTGGCAGTAGCGAGAAGGCAAAATAAGGATTAGGGTTAGGGCCAGTCTAGAGAAAAGGAAGACTGGGAGACATGATAGCAGTATTTCAGTATTTTAGAGGCTGCCACAAAGAAGAGTGGGTCAACTTATATTCCAAAGCACCTGAGGGTAGGATAAGAAGCAATGGATGGAAACTAATCAAGGAGAGAAGCAACCTAGAACTAAGGAGAAATTTCCTAACAGTGAAAACAATTAACCAGTGGAATGGCTTGCCTACCGAAGCTGTGGCTGCTCCATCACTGGAGGCTTTTAAGACGAGATTGGGCAACTATTTATCAGAAATAGTAAAGGTCTTCTGTGAGAGCAGTGGCTGAGACTAGAAGACCTCCAAGTCTGTTATTCTGCAATTCTGGATGGGCCAATGTAATGGTTTTAACATACGGTAGTGGCCAATATTGTGGAAACCCTTTGGGAAAAGTGTATTTTTGATGTTTGATGGCTAATAATACCACTTTTTTTTTTTAATTTCAAGATAATCATATTCCTCTGCTGGAATGACCTGGGAATAGCCCAGACCTTAACCCAACTGAAAATGTATGGAGCCGACTAAAGAAACTTGTAGGTCAGAAGCGACCCAGCAATAAAATCCAGTTAATAGAAGCAATCCTTCAATCTTAGTTTCACATTGTAACAGCTGCAGCACTAAAAGACTTGGTTCACTCCATGGGAAGACATTGTAAGGCCGTAATTCATGCTAAAGGTTACCCAACAAAGTATTAACTGACGTGATAATTTTTCTATATCTCATTTTTTTTCTACGTGTTTCACTTTTCTTCTTATATTGTAACTGCTTTTCTAATAGCAAATCCTTCATAAAAGTTATTGCATTACATTCTTGATTAAATTATCTTTCCATTGATATATAATTTTATGGTACTACTCCAAAAAATGTGATGTTATTAGCTAGTTTTAGAAAATACACTTTTCCCAAAAGGTTTCCACAATTTTGGCCACTACTGTAACACAAATGGAGTTCCTGTCATGGGAACATCCCAAAATAGCATCCTTTGCTTTCAGAAGGAGTGGATAGCCTTTTTCGCAACTGGGAGCTGCATTTTGAAGTGACTGTGAGGGTTTTGCAAGGTGGGCTCCATAATGGTGGTGCCACAATATCTGAACTTTATTATTATTATTCATATATCTACGCTGCCCATTCTCTGAGGACTCTGGGCGGCTTACACCAAAGACAGTATACTAAATAACATATTGCCCCCAACAATCTGGGCCCTCATTTTACCCACCTCGGAAGGATGGAAGGCTGAGTCAACCTTGAACCGGTGAGATTTGATCCACTGATCTGCTGAACTATCAGTCAGCTGAAGTAGCTGCAGTACTGCACTCGTAACCTCTGCGCCACCTCGGCTCCACTTCATTGCAACTTTTGTGGATATGGAGAAATTGAAGAGATCAAAATGGCAACTTATCTTACTTTGCCCGGAATACTCTAAAACAGTTCATTGGACTCTCCAAAATGGGCCAAACATTTTGGCCTTGCTTTCTTGAACATGGAAAACGAATGTGATAGGCTGTATTTCTTGTTTGTATTGATTTTGTTCTCTAGACAGAAAACAGGGCTTTGGGCTTTCTTCTTTCTGTTTACTATTGTTTTCAAATTCATTTATTTTTAAAGCTTGAACACAAGTTAATTGAATACTTTATGGTTTCAAAAAATATATATGCATGCAAAATAGTGGGGATAGCCCATCTTTTCCATACAGTATTTATCTGCAGTTTTGGTTTTTTTAAAATTTGATTTCTATGCCGCCCTTCTCCGGAGACTCAGGGTGGCTTACAATGCGCTAAGCAATAGCCTTCATACTTTTGTATATTTATACAAAGTCAGCTTATTGCCCCCACAGTCTGGCTCCTCATTTTACCTACCTTAGAAAGGATGGAAGGCTGAGTCAACCTTGAGCCTGGTGAGATTAGAACTTGCAGTAATTGCAGGTAGCTGGAACTTAAGTGCTTCTTTTGACAGCACTTAGTCCACTGCGCCACCAATCTTTTAAAGATTGTTCTTCTAAATATGTCAAACATATCAATATGATTGATTCCCAGTAATCAATATGTGTAGCTAACATCAAGAATAGTATATAGACATGGTTTTGCAATAGCTCTTTTTTGTGTTGAAGGTGTAGGTCAGTTCCAAGAACTTCACAGTGATTAAAACTATTATTTGATCACTTAATTACCTGGGGTTTCCATCAAAGCCAAACATGTCTCATGACAGCTTTCTTAGTATTTCAGTCAGTCTGAGAAAGATTAAGCCTGTGATAAGTTAATCACACCATGACTTAGTTGTCTGAACCCATCCCTTTTCCGAAAAACAAATGCGCTTTCTGCCTTCTTCTTGTTTATGGCTGCAATATATTTGTAAACATTTTCCTTAAGTTGGTTGAAAGCATGTTTGTTCTGCCTCATTTGTTGGCGGATAACTTGCTGCGTCTTGAATCTCTAGCTTTTTTGTTGTTGTTGTTTCTAATGATTCTTTTGAAATATTATTTTAATGAGACTATGAAACACATCACTGTATTCTTTATTTTGTGGCTGAACTGTTAATGATAGTCATCCATTAACTAAATGGTTTTGTAAGCAACACAAACGTAATAAATAAAGTTAGTCAGTTCGTTTATACTACTTTTCTGCTGATGGGCATACCACACGCTGAGGAGGTAATGTTTCATGACCAAAATTGCTCCCTGTGTAGGCCAACTGGTAATCTTTGTATTTAGACCTGTCAGAGAACCCCAGAGAGTGTGTACTTGTGTGTATTTAAAAAGCCCTTTACTCTTACTATACTAAATTGAATAATACAACTGACCTTAGCTTCTATCGATAGAAGATAATATTTGTAGCTCAGGGTTGAACTGTGGAGTGCTTGGTGTTGTCTGAGCTTGGTTGTTTTCTTGCAGACATTTCATTACCAAGCTAAGTAACATAACCAGTGTTAGAGTAGGAGGACCACACAGCTATCTCCTGTAATTGATGTTGATGTTGGCTGTACTAGCATTTAGCTATATATGCCATGTAAGAAGATAGGACAGTGATGGCTAACCTTTTTGCCATCGCGTGCCAAAAGTGGGGGGAGTGCGGTGGGGTCACATGCATGCGTGCCCACATCCATAATTCTATGCGCCCCGCTCCCCCGTGCTCCCTCCGCTTTTGGCACGTGATGGCACGGTAGGCCCGGTAGGTCCGTTTTTTGCTCTCCCCAGGCTCCAGAGCCTTTCTAGGAGCCTGGGGAGGGCAAAAACGACCTTCCCCAGCCCCCGCAGAGGCCCTCCGGAGGCTGGAAACAGTGTGTTTCCTGACTTCTGGTGGGCCCAGAAGGCCCGAAAATCAGCTGGCTGGCACACACATTCATGCCAGAGCTGAGCTCGCGTGCCCACCAATATGGCTCCGCGTGCCACCTGTGGCACCCGTGCCATAGGTTCGCCATCACGGAGATAGGATATGAAGAGCCTGGATATCACCTCTTTCTGATGGAATTGGGTTCCACCATATTTTCAGCTGTGTTTCATTTTTCCAAAAAGTTTATAATAGCCAGAATTCTCTAATAGAGTGCCTTCTAACTAATTAAATAAAAGTGTCACAGGACTGGAAGGAGATTGCTGGACCATCTAACAAAAGTTTCTTCTTAATAAAATCAGTTCAGAACTGGTGTCCAGAAGAAAAAACTTAGCCTGTTCCTATTTCTCTTATTATTCTCATTCCTTTTCTCTTACAGAAAATTATCTCCAGCTTTTATATTTATCTGAACAAAGCTTTTCTTTTAATACTTAAAATCTTAGACATATATTTTGGTAGTTATTAAAGATATTTTATTTTTGTTTTGATCCTAAATCCGTAAACATCTGGAAAGGAAAAAAGAAAGAAAAGCAGAATAGAATGAAACTAATGCTGTTACCGATACCTGGATATCTTCAGATATTTTGGTATATAAATAAAAGATGTTACAAAGTTAGCAATATATTGACTATATTATTATGGGACTGTATATAGACATACCAAATGTTAGGATTAAGACCAGGGGGAAAAACAAATAATAAAGAACTGAAAAATTGGACACAAATTTGAGTCACACTTTCAGAAAGTTTATTCACTGCACAATCCTGATTAGAATAGAACGTAAGAGTGGTTGTTAAAAGCCAATTTTTAATTCTCTTCCCCATTGGGAAGAGCTCAACAAACCTATTAGCGAGGAAAATATGAAGAGATAATAAAGCAACTGAGTCATAATAAATCTCCAGGAAATGATGCTAATATTTTTATAACATTTTAATAGGAATTAATTATTGAAAATAGTCTAGAATGGGTCTCCTTTTAAAGAGAATGTTGATCTGCTAACTGTTGTAGGCTCAGCCCACAACAAGATCAGGATTCTAAAACCTCAACGAGTAATTCACTATCAAGGAGAATTGGGAATATAATCCCATATTACATACTTCTGGACCATACAGAATTTATAAAATCTTGGCAGGTAGCAGATCCTATTAAGGAGGCATTCAGTTACAGTTACAGTTACAGTTACAGTTACAGTTAGTTACAGTTACAGTTACAGTTACAGTTATTTATTTATTTATTTATTTATTTGCTTGCTTGCTTGCTTGCTTGCTTACTTATTCTTATGTACTAAATTTATATGCTAACCATCCACTACTCAGAGCAACTCAAATGATAAAAAAGATAAATATAACAACAGTTAAAATTAATAAAACCTATTGATAAAGGTTGCATATGTTTATTACAACCTTATTATTAAGGTTGTATATGTTTAATACAGTTAATATAAATTAGTTATTGTCGTAAACACATATAATATATACATTTATACATAAATATATCCATATATGGCACTGTTGAAATTATAAAATCTTCATTGCTTTATATTACTCGATGCCTTCTGAAAATTTGACCATTTGGCATGGGGACAAGTGAAAGAAACAGCTGCAATTTAATACATAGGAAATAAATTTACCTGTGTATTATGACCAGAATTATGTGAAGATGAAAGTTTATGCCTGGGTAACAAGGCTATTGAGTGTAACTCAAGGCACCAGGTCTAGTTGCCAAATCTCATCTTTAATATCCACGTTTGCAATAGTGGCAAACAAAATGTGATTGAATGCTAATAGTCAGGGAATTACACTTGAAAGCAGGCAGTATAAATTTGGCTTATTTGCTAACCCTGCAATTCTCTCTTCTGTAAAGGTACTGTTAATAGAAAGGAGGAGGAGGAGGAGTATTGGGGAGGATAACTGCAATTGAAAACACTCTAAATAGATATATGTACTTCATGCATTATAGAAACTATCTGAAGAAATGGGCAAACAAGCAAAATTACTTTATATCCTGGGCAAAAAAACACAGCTCAAGAAATGAAATGAAATACTATTTATTCAGTCAATGACCAGCAATATTTGAAAAAACCAAAAACAAAGCTCAAGAAGAATGATCATTGATCATTGAGTGTGCTTGGTGGTGCCCAATTAAGATTAATTCCACTGTTCTGCTAAAAAAATAGAGTGTTCAAACACAAGTTGAATATTGTGGAAAAGAGCAATTATCTGAGGGTCATTTATTTTTATTGGGTCATTTAGCAAATACCATAATGTTAATTAATGTTAATATAATTAGTTATAAAAATTAAGAAATTTGGGTTTAGAATCCTCCACATTTTTCTGTAATCTGTGCAATCTTAGTTTATTAAACAATAGAGATCCTAACTTAAGTAATTTCATAAAGAGGAGATAATTTATTAAGGTACTAATATAGAAAATGAGTCCAGAAATACCAGGGGAAAGTTATATTTTAACCATTACAGTGTCCCTTAGGGTACCTAAATGGATTAGTTCCTTATCAATATTTTCCCCTAGCATTGTTCATAGTTCATAATTATTTATCAAGTCAGAATAGATGAAATATTAAGAAAGACAGCAGATATAAATTTATTGCTATTGCATATAAGTATGGATTAGTGTTTTAGTCCACGTTGCAAATAATTATTGATCCTACCAAATAAAGGCTGCTCAGAATGATCAGGTTAGCCTTCGTTTGTGTCCACTGACTTTTCCAACAGAAATCTGGAATAAAACTGCATGCTGATGTATAATAAAAGGTTAAATCAAGAGACATCATGGGAGAGTTAATGAACTCCATGTCATTCCTTAAATACTGGGGCACAGTATATTGATTTGCAAGGCAGTTTCTATTTTAGAGATTGTGGCTTGCAAAGCATACCATGAACATACTTGTGATAAAACTGGGATTTGGCTACATTTGTAGCATATAGCCAAAACGTTTCAAAACTCAACTGTTAATGTTAGTATATGGCTAGGGAATTCTGCGAGCTGAACTCCACACATCATAAAGTTACCATGGTTGATCTAAGCCAGGGGTGTCAAAGCGACGGCCGAAGCGACGAGGGCTGGCCCCTTACATTTTCCAGGATGGCCCCACGGACCGCATCCGACCACATCTTGGGCCTTGAGTTTGACACCCCCGATCTAAGCCATTGCTTCCCAAACATGGGTAAATTATCCCAAATTGGATGAAAGTGATTTTTCTCATAAACACATTACTCATCACCACATAGACATTTAAATAAGGATTTTCTGAGAAACGGTTTGGGGGTTTGGGGGTTTTGGAAAAGGTTTGGGAAAGGCTGATATATCATCTTATCATCAAACTGCCCAAGGAGCTGTTGATCCAGTTCTACAAAATAATTATTGAGTCTGTCATCTGCATCTCTATAACTGTCTGGTTTGGCTCTGCAACCCAACAAGACAGACACAGACTTCAGAGGATAATTAGAACTGCAGAAAAAACAATTGCTACCAACCTGCCTTCCATTGAGGACCTGTATACTGCCCAAGTCAAAAAGAGGGCTGTGAAAATATTTACAGACCCCTCGCATCCTGGACATAAACTGTTTCAACTCCTACCCTCAAAATGACACTATAGAGCACTGCACACCAGAACAATTAGACACAAAAACATTTTGTGACCCGAATGCCATCACTCTGCTAAACAAATAATTCGCTCAACACTGTCAAACTATTTACTAAGTCTGCACTACTATTAATCTTCTCATCGTTTCCACCTCCCATCTCCTTCCACTTTTGACTGTATGGCTGTAAACTTGTTGCTAGTATCCTTAAGATTTATATTGATATTGTTTCCTGATTGCTTATTTGTACCCTATGACTATCATTAAGTGTTGTACCTTATGGTTCTTGATGAACGTATCTTTTCTTTTATGTATACTGAGAGCGTATGCACCAAGACAAATTCCTTGTGTGTCCAATCACATTTGGCCAATAAAAAATTCTATTCTATTCTATTCTATTCTATTCTATTCTATTCTATTCTATTCTATTCTATTCTATTCTATTCTATTCTATTCTATTCTATTTTCTATTCTATTCTATTTTCTATTCTATTCCATTCCATTCCATTCCATTCCATTCCATTCCATTCCATTCTTAATTAATTTATAAGACTTTGATAAGACGATTGTTGTTGTTCATACAGTATCTTCATATATGGCATAGTTGCAAAGCACCTTTGGATTCCAGAAGATCCAGTGATGATCATCAGCCTAGATGGCTTTTAGAGAGGGTTAGCATATGAATTTAATAACCAATTAAGTAATGAATAATCTTCTGGAATCCAGTGATGCATTGCAACTATGCCAAATTTTAATTCTTGCTAAGGAAATAATGAAATGAAGGGGGAGGGGGGAGAGAGGAGAGGAGAGGATGGGAGGGAAAGGGAAAGGAGAGGAGAGGAGAGGAGGGAAAAGGAGGGGAGGGTGAGGAGAGGGGAAAGGAGCGGAAGAGAGGAGAGGAGAGGAGAGGAGAAAAAATTGTCAGCCAGCAGTTTCCAAACCTTCCTCATCCCTAGGCTCTCAGCCTGCCTGACTGCAACATCTATCTGCCCAGCAGCATCAGATAAAAGGTTAAATCAAGAGACATCATGGGAGAGTTAATCTTCCCAGTGCAGTGAAGCTTCCATGCGTATGCATTTTCATTCACTTCTGTTCACCTCCTAACTGAGCTCTGGCTATTTCCATTTTCTTTCATCTTGCAAAGTGTGTTTTGTCATCTTAAACAATGTTCTTTGCTTCTGCCTCAGGATTGCGGGAGAATTTCTCACCTAGTTCCAGCATATTCACACTTTATCGTGGTGGGAAACCGCACTCCTTTCCCCTTTTTCCCATTTAAAATTTATTTACCGTCTATGTAAGCAATCCTTTAGGATAAAATTCTTATGGAGACGAATTTCAACTTCTGCATTTTTGGTATCCAGTAACCTAAATGTAAAGTAAAGAAGAGTCACGGAAGCAATAGGAAATCAGTAAAACACATAGAGTACAATTATTGCAAACAAATAAGATATAAATACTAGTCTTCAACTTATGACCACAATTGAGCCCAACATTTCTGTTGCTAAGCGAGACAGTTGTTAAGTGAGTTTTGCCCCATTTTAAGACCTTTCCTTGCCATAGTAGTTAATAACTCAGTTGTTATTGACTTTGCTTGTCAGAAGGTTGCAAAAGGTGATCACATGACCCCAGGACACTGCAACCGTCATAAATACATGCCAGTTCCCAAGCATCCAAATTTTGATCATATGATCACAGGGATGCTGCAAAGGTCATAAAAACGAAAATAGTCATGTCACTTTTTCAGTGCTGTGTGTAACTTTGAATGGTCACTAAATGAAAAGTTGTAAAGAGAGGATTACTTGTACTTCCTGGTGTGCTTGTTGTCTCTGGATCAAAATTTTTAAATTTTATATGCTATGTTTTTATCTCGGCTGTGCATCACCTTGAGTCCCGCGGGAGAAGGGCGGTATAAAAATTAAATAAATAAAATAAAAATAAAAATAGAGCCAATTGCCTGGTATGAGCCACGGTGGCGCAGTGGTTAGAGTGCAGGTTACTTCGGCTGACTGCCGGCTGCCTACAATTTGGCCGTTCAAATCTCAAAGTTGACTCAGCTTTCCATCCTTCCGAGGTGGGTAAAATGAGGACCCAGATTGTTGGGGACAATATGCTGACTCTGTAAAACCGCTTAGAAAGGGCCGTAAAGTACTGTGAAGTGGTATATACCATGCTTTCCCGAAAATAAGACCCTCCCTTATATTTTTTGGAACCCCAAAATAAGCGCTTGGCCTTATTTTTGGGGAGGTCTTATTATTTTGGGGTGTGTGGAGAAAGATGAGGCTCCTCTTGCCGTCTTCCAGCCCTGCGTTTAAATATTTTCAGGGAGGGCTTATTTTGGGGCGGGGGGAAGGCTTATTTTAGTGCATGCACTCAAAAGCCCGATTGGGCTTATTATCAGGGGATGTCTTATTTTCAGGGAAACAGGGTAAGTCTAAGTGCTATTGCTACCACTGTCCTTCACTTGGCCAGACACCATTTCCATGTCAATAATTCATGTGAATAAGCCTTGAGACGCTGCCCTAAGAAGGCAGGCAGGCTGGTAATCTAGTCCTAATAATGAGTAGGTCCTTAATATAAATGATGAGCCAAGTCGCCTTGTGGTTGATATGCTTTATACCAGAGCATCCCATCCTCTCCCTTCTTATAAATTAAATTGGATACAGATTTTCAAAGCTTCAGTAACTTTCAAATGTAAGGATAATTGGAGACTAAGAGGAGGAGGAACTTAAGTGATGAGAAAGCTTTTATTTACACAGTGCCCTTCCTTGTATGGGCACATTGGAAAGGGGGAAGAATGTGATGTGATTCATTAAATGGTTTTTTCTGCAGATCTGCAAAAATAAATATCTGACAACATGCTTGCTAATGAGGCGTAGCCTCCAACAATTTAGAGCTGAATGCCCTTCTCATTTTGTTTCTACATATCCTTTATTGAGTAATATTTCCTACGTATACACTGTATCTTGATTGAAAGGTCAGGCGTATTATATCATTTCTGCCAAAGTACAGTTTTAATGGGACGTCCATACTTGATTACTTATTGCAGATCCCCTGCCTCGCATAAAATTGCGTTCAAATTCCCAAATTTTGCTTATGGTCACATCTGCCTTTCAAATCAGAAATCTGACAAACCCTTTCCCAGACACGCTTAATAAATTGAATCTCATGTAGGTGCTTTCTCTTCGCATAGGAGAACAAGAGCGGCATTTTTCCAGTTATTAAGCAGAGCTGAAATCTTGTCAGACATGTGAAACACGTCACACAGCCCCTCTCTAAACAAACCACTTTCATAGTTTAACATTTTCCCAGTTATACCACCTTCAGATGCAGCCTTACTGTTTTTTCAACGTTCTCCCAGAATTTTTCTTGGACGCTAAGTGAATAATTCAGCAGGATTCATTTATGGAAGAAACTTGTTTATATACAATAATATAAAGCATGATGCATGTTTACAATACCCATGCAGCAGAACCCAGAACAACCAGAACTCAGAATCACAGAATCACAGAATCTATAATCCAAGGACAAACTAACTCTTATATGCAGATCAGTTAAGCTAAGCCGCGCCCAGGCTCCAAGCCATCTCCCTTAGTCACAAAACAGTTTCCATTGGCTGACTTGTTGTTACGGCTATCCCAGCTCATAATTTCTTATACACTGGCAAGACTGAAGGATTGTTTGGTGAGCATCCATCTGAAGAGATCCTCTCTAGGCAGAGGCGTTTATAGTGACAATCACTGGCTTCAAAATAATGGCATGGCCTCACGATCAAAGTTGAAGCCCTTTTAAATAACTGCAGTAAACCATGTGAGGATTGAAATTAAATGTGTGGGGAACCTTGGGAGACAAAAGTAAAGAGAAGCTGATTAGGAACAATCTGACAAAAGAGGGAGGAACCTACAGTCAAGTAATGGTTAGAAAAAGAAATTTAAAAGGACCCCCTCCCAATTGATCAGAGGGTTAAAAATGGAAAATTTGTACCTTTAGATTTGAAAAATCCTTGTCATATGGTCTTACAATAATGTAAACTTAGCTTATCTAGCCATGTTTCTGTCTGGATGGCCCAGGGGGGCTGACAGGAAGTGATTGAAGCATGAGAGACACTAAACAGACTTTATTCTAGCCATATTGTAGATACTGTTGGATGAAATGTCCATCTGGGTTCAGTTCCAAGTGGGGAGAAAGACACTGGAAACATGGTGGCTGTTTGGAAAGATGGTTTAATGGTGGACAGGACCACATGGATTTGAGGTCCTGGGGAAAATGGCAGAGATGCTGAGAGTACCTGGGTTTTATGCCCTCTCTGGGCTTTTGAATTTGAGCTTGTATTCTGATTGGTTGTCAGACTCCCATGGGGCCATGCAGGGGTAACTTTGTAGGTTGTCTGTGTCCCAGGCTTGGTTGAGGCTTGCTGGGTGATGATCTAATGAAGCGGCTTTGGGCAATTCCTATTATGGCTCTGCTTGAAGGAGGTAGATCTTTGTTATGTTGGCCCAGGCCTTAATGGCCCATTGACAAAGGTGGGAGGCTGAGTTTCTGCCTCCCTTTTAGGGAAAATATTCTGCCCTTTTAATATTTCCTAAAATATCTCATTTTCCTAGGAGAAGGGTGGATTCTAACTTTCTACAATACCTTTGGTACTCAGAGATCATCAGTTCTCCTTCAGCAAAATGTTGGGTGCCAATTTGCCTGAGGGTCCATCATTTGGCACTATAACATCAATCATTTTATGTTTTCTATTCAAATGGTTTTCTTGGTAAAAAAAACAAAACAAAACACAGCAGTGTTTAACTTTGTCTTCACCCATGCAGCACGATTGCTGTCTTTTTTCATTAACCTGATCACTTCTCTCCAGCAACTTTCAATATCTTTGCTTCCCAATATAAGTGCCTGCAAGGCTTAAGAGGCTTCTAAAAATTTAAGAAAGGTAAAGAGAGCGAAACAGAAAGGTTTGTTCATCACTAAGAGAGCTCTTCATGGCTTTATATCTTCAGGTACATTATCTGTGCCAATTGACAAAACTAGTGGTTCTTAAAGTCGTTGCTTTTAGGACCTGTTCCCATTTTAAAACTCCAAAGCATCTTTTGTTGTATGGTTTATATTTATTGATATTTACTATATTAAAAATAATGTATTGATAGAATATTTATTTATTGAATCATGTAAATATAACTATTAAATCACTAGATATTAACATAAATAAAATGTCTTTCTTCCCCCATAAAACTCACTACTGTATACTTTTTAACAAAGAAAAAATAAAGAACTGGTAGAATAGAATAACAGAGTTGGAAGGGACCTTGGAGGTCTTCTAGTCCAACCCCTTGCTTAGGCAGGAAACCCTGCACCACTTCAGACAAAATCCAACCTCTTCTTTAAAACTTCCAGTGTTGGAACATTCACAACCTCTGGAGGCAAGTTGTTCCACTGATTAATTGTTCTAACTGTCAGGAAATTTCTCCTTAGTTCTAAATTGTTTCTCTCCTTGATTAGTTTCCACCCATTGCTTCTTGTCTTGCCCTCAGGTGCTTTGGAGAATAGCTTGACTCCCTCTTCTTTGTGGCAGCCCTTGAGATATTGGAACACTGCTATCATGTCTCCCCTAATCCTTCTTTTCATCTATTTCTCTTTCTATGTTGTAGATTTAGGATGCCTATGTGTGTATGTGTGTATGTGAGAGTAAATGTGTGCACATACTTTAGAGCCAATCTGGGCTCTTGGTGACTACTTAGAGGATGATGATGTTATCCATTCAGTTCTGTCCGACTCTTGGTGGTTCTATGGGCCAGATCTGCTTTGGAGAATAGCTTGACTCCAGTGGTGGGTTTCAATTTTTTTTACTAACAGTTCTGTAGGCGTGGCTTGGTGGGCGTGGCTTGGCTTGGCTTGGCTTGGCTTGGTGGGCGTGGCAGGGGAAGGATACTGTAAAATCTCCATTCCCTCCCCAATCCAGGGGAAGGTTACTGCAAAATCCCCATTTCCTCCCGATCAGCTGGGACTTGGGAGGCAGAGAATAGATGGGGGTGGGGCCAGACAGAATTTTTACTACCGGTTCTCCAAACTACTCAAAATTTCCTCTACTGGATCTCCAGAACTGGTCAGAACCTTCTGAAACCCACCTCTGCTTGACTCCCTCTTCTTTGTGGCAGCCTCTCAGATATTGGAACACTGCTATCATGTCACCTCTAGTCCTTCTTTTTGTCAGCAACCTACCCAGTTTCAGCAACCGTTCTTTGCTGTTGGCGTTTTCTTTGCTGGTGCTGTTTTCTATTTTTGCACAATACCTGGCAAATAATTTTGATTTTGCTAACCCTTGAGAGGTTCGTAGGGGATCCCCAGGGGTCCTTAGACCATACTTTAAGAAACACTGGACTAGACACCTTTCTGGCCGGTTAATTTATGTGGGATTTTAAAAGTGTGCAAATTATGTTGCATATAAATGGCTGCCATCATAGCAAATGCCATTCATGAAACATAGAATTCATTTTTAATGATCATCCCTGCTTTTGCTTCTGTTCTAGGAATATAGGCATACTTCTAAAACAATAATAGAAAATAAAACGAACAAACAAGCTAAGCATTAAACTGCAGACATCTCCCCTTAATAATTTTCTGAGAATATTTATGTATTCTCCGTGGGACCCAGGGATTTTCTTCTACTTTAGGTTAATTCCTAGAGGATGAAACTTTGCTTTGCAGAATGCCAAGTCCTACCTTATTATTTATTTTAATTAAAAGAATCTGTTAAGAAATAGAAGTCAGACAAGCACAAAAAAAGTGCCTCTGGACATGTCAGTCCTCCTGGGCCTTGTTTTATTTCTCCTGGATCCTAAGAAGATAAAATGCAGTGGCGGATAGGAGCATAATTCTTTATTATTTCACTTCTATGTACTTTAAGATTCACAAAAGTCGTCTCATTTTCTACCGTAAGTGCCTTGCCATTATGTTATAACCTTTCCGATCAAATTCCTTTGTGCCTGTGTGCGCGCGCTTGTGTGTGTATGTATGTGTATGAATGTGTTTTAAAAGAGTTGTTCATTTTGTGTTTGCTTTACTTTATAGTACTTACTCTTAGTGTCACTCTGACTTAGCAGGGAAAAACTGAATAGGCTGAATAGGCCGGTAGGGAGCAACGCTTCAACTCTATCATAAAGAATTCATGATGTCTTAGAAATATCAATTAGTTGTACCTGGCTATTTTTGTAACTGTGGGTGAAGTGCTTTCCGTTGACTCACACCATTAAGGGCTTTTAGATGAAATCTAAAATGCCCTCTTTGCCTCTTTCAAAATGTATCCTGCAAATCAGAGAAATTTGGTGAGTGGCTAATTTGCAGCAAGGCCATCACAATCTCTGTCGTTTTCAAAGTACATTTTGGAAACCCCCCTTTCCAAAATGTAGAGTAAACCCCCTATTACTGTTGAAAGATACCAAGTCTATGATGGGGGGTAACGAATAGATTTAATGTTAAAATTAGAAAACGCTATTGGAGTAATATATATTCTCTGATAGCATTTGGAAAACCCAATTGAAGGAAGGTAAAGTAAGGACAATGATGCTTTGATTTACTTGATTATTTGGGTGGATCAGTCAGGGGCTTTTTGGGAAAAAAATACAGCTGAACTTGAAAAGGACAGAATCAACTTCCTTCCTTCCTTCCTTCCTTCCTTCCTTCCTTCCTTCCTTCCTTCCTTCCTTCCTTCCTTCCTTCTCCTGAGCCGGTAGCAGTGACGATATGACATCACCGAATGGGTTCTGTCCCCCGGCCCCCCACCCCCGCCCCCCCGCGTTATTCTTACCTTTTATTTGTCCC
>WNWU01000011.1:6956744-6979890 GCA_012654045.1 Ptyas mucosa | reverse complement strand
CACCCCCGCCCCCCCGCGTTATTCTTACCTTTTATTTGTCCCCACCCCCAATCTATTGCTGCCTCCTGAGTCCCAGCTGATGGCTTGAGGGAAAAAAACTGTTTAAACTCTTGCCGCAGGGCTTCAAAGGGCCGCCCTACAGCTGATCAGTGTTAAAAGAAAACAAATGAGTAGACCAGTGCCTGCAAAAATACATGAGTAGACCGATGCCTGCAAAAATAAATGAGTAGACCAGTGCCTGCCAAAAAATAAATAAGCAGATAAAAGACTGGTAGACCAGTACCTCTGCTAAATCCTAAATAATTGTCACATGACCATCAAGCCACGCCCACAAAATAAGCCACGCCCACAGAACCGGTAGTAAAAAAATTTAGAACCCACCCCTGGTCACGATGGCATCATGTGACATATCAGGACTTTCTCCCCCCTTCGTAAACCAGGCGTGGGTGTAGCCAGTGCGTGATGCATCCAACCCACGGGCCGGGAGTTTGACAGCCCTGGATTGGATGATCTCCAAAGTCCTTTCTAATTCTCACATTTTTTTAATTATGGTCTTTACATCATACTTAGTGGTAGTCCTTTATCCTGCATTGCTCAGGCCCCATCTTGAGTTCACTATACCTAGAAAGCAGGGGGGAAATCCACTTGCGTTCCCTACCGGTTTGCTTGCGCAAAGCCTTCTGCGCCAGTAGTGGGTTCCATTTATCTTTGCTACCAGTTTGGAATTGGGAGGGCGCTTGCGCATGGCGCTTCTGCGCATGCAGATGACGTCTTGGCAGGTAGGTGGGGCCTTCCGCCACCAGCGCTACTGGCTCGCCTGAGCCAGATAGAACCAGCTGAATTTCACCCCTGCTAGAAAGCATTCAATGTAATAGGAACATATTCAGAGAAGATGTTCCACATGATTAGAGAACTTATAACTAAGTCATGTGTAGAAAAGATTGAAAGAAGTGGGATATTTAAGTTGACAGGACTTTTCAGATATTGGGTAGAATGTCACACGTGAGAACATCAAGATCTATTCTCCATTTCTTTACATTACAGAAACCAAAATAATGCCTTTAAATCACAGGAATGTAATAACGGTTGTTTCTTATCATTCAGAAACTGTCATAATTATTTGGGGACAATGCATGTTTCTCTATGTACTTTGTCCGTTAATCTGCTTTTTTTTTTCTCAGCTTGGGTACTTATTAAATGTATGAACTTCATCTCCCAGAATTCCCTACTCATTACAGAGAATTTTGGGAATTGAATTTGACACATCTGGAGGAAAACCAGGCTGGAGAAAACTCAGTTTAGTAATATCAGAATATCAAATTATCTGAACTGGCATTGTTTTGAATTTTGTTAAATCTGTGTTTGGCGATATTTATATATTACAACAAGAAATGACAAAAGGTGTCCTAAACTAGGTTTCTGAATCTGAAATACTGCTTCTTTACAAAATTATGCCAAGCAGAATTAGAGCAAAGCCGAAGTGTTGGTGGTTCATTAAAACCTACTAAGCATAAATAAAAGAGAATAAATACTCTTCACTGAAGACCTTCTCTAAATGATGATTAATTACTCTTTTAAAGGATTATTCTAGAGATATGCTAAATTACTCAACAGCAATTTAAAGTTGGCAGACAGCAGACATTTTTCCGTCTGTTGTGTTCCTGCTGGCCAGCTTTTCTTGGCCTCTTTTGTAGTCATCCTGTTTGAAAATGGAATTGGGATTGTTGTCCTCTAAATTTTAGCTGTCACGTCAAATTATGTCACACTTTTATGCTGGTCCGTAATATGGAGTGATGCAGTATGTCATAAAAAAAATGACTTGCTAACAGCATGCATGTCACACTTCCAATTATCCTACAATATTATAAAATAGGAAAGTGTTTGTCGGTATTCCCTACTCCACTGCATGCCTTCAAAATAATATTTGCTTGGCCTGGCTTCATTTGCAATTGCAGAAGTGTTGAAGAACAGAAATTGCTATGCCTTTCAGTGTCGCAAATCATATCGACTTGAAGAGTTGAATATTACCAATTTGGCCCTGGTAGCATTAACATTTGCAAGAAACGTTTTGCATGGTGTTGCTTGTATATGTGTTTTGGGGGGTGGGGGGGAAGAAGAGAATATGGGCTGGAGTAGAAAACCTGAAATATATTTCATAAATGTATCTCAGGTCCTGCCCTTGTGTTAAAGTCTGTGTGGCATAAATATTCCTGAGGACAGGATTTATGGAGCAAAAGGTGGCAGTGAGTCAGCCCAGTAAAATATGATGTATTGCATTTGCAATCAGTTAGGGCGGCAGCCAAGGTACATACCATGTTGGTGTTTGATTCCATCAAAGCCTTATGACAAGGCAGTTCACTCTCTTAACTGCAGACAGCTGTACAAAAGTAGCAAAGACTTTTTGTGGTTGTTTTTTGCATGATGGCTATTGTTTAGAAGGGGTGGGTGGGAATCTATGGAGCTGTTTGGATACAGGCACCAAATGGGGAAGAATAACTAAGATGCATTTTAAAAAAAAAAATCTCTATCCCTCCCAAACTGTCTCCCCCCCCCCCCCAATCTGTCTTGAAGGAGAAATCTGTAAAGTTTGCCACACAAGAAACAGAGCATAAGGTACCTTTCCTGACTTGAATGTATGCATTTTGCCTGGGTTGCATCCCAGGTAAAATGTACCCATTTTACCTGAGTTTTACCTTTGCGTAGAAATGGGTATCGGAGGCAGAAAAATACATATTGTCCATTGAAAAGCAGAACAGAACAGCCGTATCATAAAGTAATGGCTGATAGCATTGATAACCCAATATAAAGCAGAAAGGAGAAGCCTGGGACCTTCCCGATAAAGAATGTATGATGTTTGAGGACTGCATTTGGCCTTAGAATTGGTTTCCAATAAACGGAATGACAGAGGGAGATCTCAAGATAGAAATCTTTTGTTCAATATGCCTTTAAAGGTAAAGGTTCCCCTCGCACATCTGTGCTAGTCATTTCTGACTCTAAGGGGTGGCGCTCATCTCCGTTTCAAAGCCAAAGAGCCAGCACTGTCCGAAGACGTCTCGATGGTCATGTGGCCGGCATGACTAAACGCTGAAGGCCCACAGAACGCTGCTAACTTCCCACCAAAGGTGGTCCCTATTTTTCTACTAGCATTATTTATGTGCTTTCGAACTGCTAGATTGGCAGAAGCTGGGACAAGTAACGGGAGCTTACCCCGTTATGCAGCACTAGGGATTCGAACCACTGAACTGCCGACCTTTCGATCAACAAGCTCAGTGTCTTAGCCACTGAGCCACCGCATTCCTTTAAGTATTAAGTAAAATATGCCTTTACTTAATATTAAATGGGTAAAATAGGGCTGATATGTGGGTGCAATGGCTCAGTGGTTAAAGACGCTGAGCTTGGATGGGTTCGAGACCCAAGCGCTTCATGAAGGGGTGGCCTCCTGTTATTTGTGCCAGCTCCTGGCCAACTAGCAGTTCGAAAGCACGTAAAAAATGCAAGTAGATAACTGAATAACAGAATTAGGAGGAACCTTGGAGGACTTCTAATTCAACCCCCTGTGCAGGCAGGAAACCCTATGCCATTTCAGAGAAATAGTTGTCTAATTCCTTCTTAAATAGGTACCACTTTGGTGGGAAGATAACAGCGTTCTGTGCACCACATGACCACAAAAATGTCTTTGGGCAATGATGGTTCCTTTGACTAAGAAAACGGAGATGAGTACTACCCTCTAGAGTTGGACATGACGGGACAGGAGAAACTTTACCTTTAGCTTCAGAGTCGATACTATTTCCTCCCAACATTTTAAATAATTTTCTGCTTCTATAATTTTAAGAATCACAAATTAGGAGGTGAGGCAGCGCGCAGAGGGACCTGGGTCCTTGGGTTTTAGATTTTGTTGAACTACGCCTCCTCTCTGTGATTATTCACCATTTTGGCGAGGGCTGATGGGGATTTGAATCCATCAAAAAACGAGAGGGTCATAGGTTTCTCTTCCCTCGTGTCCTCATTTTCTAGTCTTGCTCAATATTTCAGAATCTCAATCCATTTATTAATCATTACCTCAAATGTCAATTAAACTCAGATTGTGAGCAAACGTCTCCTCTCATAGTGGATTGCTAGACATTCTTTGAAGCTTCTTTGCTTATTACAAAGTAAAATAATAATAATTAAATACAGATGAACTTAAAAGAGGCAGGAAGAAAAGTTAAAAAAAAAAGAAGAGGAGAGGGGGAAAAGGTGAAGTTTTGATAACTAGAGCACCTGTGCCAGCATATGAATTGAAATATTTGCATTTTAAAACATTCCCAAATGAGTTGGATACCCATCTGCTTATCCGCTGCCTGAGTGGCATTTGTTTTCAAGAAGAAACAAGAGCAGCAGTTGTGAAAAGACACGTTATTAGAAATCCCTAAGATCTGTAATGATTTTAATAAAGAAGAGAAATGTAATGAATAAGAAAAGGAGAACACTTTGACCTTCCTAGGAATATTAGATGGCAGATGAAAGCAAAGATCTGAAGCAGCCTTTGTAGGCATGGCCGTTCCATTGCATGGCACAGTTAATTTTTCATTCATGTTTAGAATCACAGCTGCTAAGAAATTGCTGTTCTTCCCTTGTTATCTCAGCTGCTGAGATTTACTTTAGGGCATCATTTCCCCCCCCCCTTCTTTTAACTTGAATGTTTTCAGAAAAAGCTGCAGCTGGGTCTCCCATTATTCTGGGGCAAATTCTGGGTTTCTCAAAAACTTTCACAAAGGTTGTGAAAGTGCCTTCTGCTTTTCTCAGGGTGCTTGAACATTCTTTCAGACTTCTCTCGGACTAAAATTTTGCTGCGGGTGAGTGTTTTCTATTATAAGTTTTTCCATCCCTCTGTGACATGGTGGGAAGCATTGTAGGAGGTCAGCAGTACTGATATGAAATAACTTCATGATTTTTTTTTTGAATATCTTGTAGTTAACCATTTTGAGAGTCAGTTTACTAATTAGTTAGTAAACTAATTAGAGAGTCAGTTAAGGGATCAGGCTAGAAACCAGGAGACTGTGAGTTCCAGTCTCTCTGAGTGTGCTTGAGCCAGTCCCTCTGTCTCTAAGAAGGTAGCAATGGAAAACTATTGAATATTTCCAAGAAAACAGCAGGGCAGTTGCCAGGAGTAAACACGGATGGATGGATGGAAGGAAGGAAGGAAGGAAGGAAGGAAGGAAGGAAGGAAGGAAGGAAGGAAGGAAGGATTGATTCTGCCTTACATACCAATAGAGCCGAGGTGGCGCAGTGGTTAGAGTGTAGAACTGCAGGCTACTTCAGCTGATTGCTAGCTGCAGTTCAGCAGATCGAATCTCACCAGGCTCAAGGTTGACTCAGCCTTCCATCCTTCCAAGGTGGGTAAAATGAGGACCCAGATTGTTGGGGGCAATATGCTAATTCTTTAAACCATTTAGAGAGGGCTATGAAGCACTATGAAGCAGTATATAAGTCTAAGTGCTATTGCTATTGCTATCCAACTTGAAAAATTCCATCTTCTCAAAATTCTACATGTATCAGAAATACTTTTCTATCTTGGCTCTGATTAACTATTCTATAAGGTCACCTATTATTGATTTTAGAAAGAATGTAATCTCTGAGTTATGGTTCCATTTTTCCCCCCCTTATTCATGGTTTTGTTACATTGGTACTAGTGTTCCTTTTTGGTTTCATTTCTCACTTGACATCAAAATAAAAACTTATCTTGAACCAATAAAAAAGAGCGCTGAATGTCAGTCTGTCTAAAGGTAAACATTTTAATTCTTTTGAAGTGTACAAATAATTCTTTGTACCAGTTATGTGGAGATTCTATATATTTGTGGCATTCCTCTGGGGAAAGCACATGTGTTGATATTAACTACACAATTTACAAGACAGTGTAAATATTTTATTTCAATAAGATATTGACTCCAGATAGCTGACTGAAGGCACTTGGATTAAATTTTCTTTTTAGATTCTGTTGTTATTTTTTTAATTGTGATGCGGATTCCCTGGTATAGGGTTAGGGACAGAGACAGGGACAGGGACAGGGACAGGGACAGAGACAGAGACAGAGACAGAGACAGAGACAGAGACAGAGACAGATATAGAGACAGAGGCAGAGGCAGAGGCAGAGGCAGAGACAGATATAGAGATAACGGTATATAGATATAGATGTGTGTGTGCATGTGCGCATATGTGTACATTTATATTACACACACACACACACACACACACTTTCCTATACCTACACATGAATGCTTGTGTATTGACTAGACTAGGGGTGTCAAACTCGATTTCATTGAGGGCCGCATCAGGGTTGTGTTTGACCTCAGGGAGCCAGAGTAGGCGTGGCCAGCTTGACGTCACTCATGTCAGGGGTGCCTGTGGTGGTCCGAGTGCTTTGCCAGAGAAAATGGGCTCCCAGCTCCGTTTTTGGCTGCGATGGCCTCCTGCAACCCTCTGCCAGAAAATCAGAGCTCGGGAGAGCCGCCCCCAGAGGCACTGCAGGCCAATCCTTCTCTGTTTCCAGGGTGGCCCTGACACCCCTGGACTAGACCCTCTCAAGTTTCCATAGAAAGTGATAGTGCAGCGGTCCCCAACCTTTCTGGCTTTGTGAATCAGTAGTGGCAGCCGGGGGAGGAGAGGGGCTGGTTCTGTGCAGGCAGCAAGAGATTAGGAGTGTGCTTGCACATGTAGTTCCATTTGCACAAGCAGCGGGCATATGCACCCATCATTCACACGAATGAAGCTGTGTTCACCCACTGGTTGTGTGGCCCAGTTCCAAACAGGCCGTGGCCTGGTACTGGGCCGTGATCCAGGGGTTAGGGATAACACCTGGATCACTTACATTTGTTTTCCTCCAACTTTACCATCTCGGCCATCTTTCTTCTTTTTTTTCCTTTCCTTTTTTTAATTTGATTTATATGCCGCCCTTCTCTGGAGACTCAGGGTGGCTTACAATGCGCTAAGCAATAGCCTTCATACTTTTGTATATTTATACAAAGTCAGCTTATTGCCCCCACAATCTGGGTCCTCATTTTACCTACCTTAGAAAGGATGGAAGGCTGAGTCAACCTCGAGCCTGGTGAGATTTGAACTTGCAGTAATTGCAGGCAGCTGAATGTTAATTACAGTGCTTAGTCTGCCACGCCACCAGGCTCTTTCTTTTGGTTTCGCGTCATTTGCTTTCTAATCCTTGTAACCCTTTGTAAACTACACAGAGTTGCTGGACGTTTAAATATATATATTTAAATATTATCATTATTGTATACTGCCTAAGCTTCAATCTTAAGAAGCAATCCTTCTGAATCTATCGCCTGCTTTTAATGGTCCCTCCTTCATACCTGCCCATTCATATTTAACACATGTATTAACACATGTGTGACTGAATATATGTGACCAGGCCCAAATCTATAACTTTGTAATGTATCACTGGTAAATAGCACAAGTTTTTGGTGGTGGTGTGAAAACATCTGCCACCTATTTGATTCTCTCTCCATGTCACAAAAACTGTTATGAGCGTCTGTGCAACAGCTGAAGTAATCTAATCTACTCTGCCTGACTGAGGGCAGAGCACTTGTGTGATGGCTCCAGCACTACCCAGCCACTTTCTTATCTCTGCGTGATAGGATGACTTGAAACATTTCCACTACAGACCACCGCTTGTGATGACAGATGAACTAAGAAGTGAGTGATGGAGCTATCACAGTATCATTTCAGCACACAGCCTGGCCATTTTGAGTTAGGCGCTGTTCCGTTTGTATCTTCATCCACAGTGTGTTCCGTTGCTGGGTCTATTATTGCCAGTTTTATTATTTATACTGAGGAAAAAATATGGTAGAAAAGTGAACTTTTAAATATGGGCCGCTTGAGTCAAAACTGTTAGAGAAGTAAATTTGATCTCTCTCTGCACGGAATAGAATTTGGGTGAAGTGGTCAACAGATTTCCTGCTCATTCAATATATTCATGTAGTGATACTTTGCACTTTATGAGTGCAAAGTCTCTTGAGTGTTCGTGTGGAGAAAGGAATCGTTCCTTCTGATTTTCATTGCAAAAGTGGTTCTTTCAGCAGAACACCGACCATGAATTTCATTCTGGAATGTAGCTGAAGTGACAAACTTTGGCTTCTGTCTGTTAATCCCAGATTCAGAAACTATAGGCTGTCTCAGCCAAACAGCCTTCGAACAGCGTAACATTGAGGCTACGCTTCAAGAGGTTGGTGGAACAAAGACAAAAGTTTAATTTACTTGTTTAATTATCTACTTTTATATGTATTTGTACATTTCATTTTCATTTTCTGTTTGTATTGCTTTTGCCACACTGAGAAATTAAACAATCGTTTCCCCTTTCCTTAGGGTTAAAAATGACACATCCCTAAAGGAATGAATTTAGAGACTGGGTGTGTTATCAGCTCTAGCCACTCAGTTTGTGTTTCTCATTAAAGGTCATTTTCCCTCTCTATTTATGAATCTAGGCTAGGCATAATGTCAGACTGTTTGATTTCTTTGACATTTCACACAACCAGACCACCTAGTGTCCCACAGTTCAGTTGCAGGCCACAGTTCTTTTCTATAGGAGTTTCCTCCTCCTTTAAGAGTATCAACAGTCCAGTATAAGGAGAGGGGGGGGAGAGAAGGAGAAGAGAGAGGGGGGAAAGAGAGAGGGAGGGAAGGAAGAGAGAGAGGGGGGAAGAAGAGAGAGAGGAGAGGGAGGGGGAGGGAGGGAGGGAAGAGAGAGGGAGAAGAGAGAAAGATGAGAGGGAGGGAGGAGAGAGGGAGGGAGGGAAGAGAGAGGGAGAAGAGACAGGAGAGAGAGGGAGGGAGGGAAGAGAGAGAGGGAGGAGAGAGAAGGATAAGAGAGAGATGAGAGGGAGGGAGGAGAGAGGGAGAAGAGAGAGGAGAGAGAGAGGGAGGGAAGAGGGGAGAAGAGAGAGGGAGAGGGAGGGAGGGAGGGAGGAGAGAGGGAGAATTGAGAGAGAGAGAGAGAGAGAGAGAGAGAGAGAATGAGACTGTTGTTTTTAATAATCTGGGAAGGAATGTACTGTATAATGTACACCAGAGGAATTAGGCAGCTATTTCCTTTAGTAGCTACAGCCTACTTTCCAAAATTGGCAACATTTCTGCCTGCCTCTTGACAAGAGCTTCAGTGTGGGTGTGTTTATTTGGTTGTTGTTGCTTTTCTCCCCATCATTGTGACAGCTAAAAGAGGCAAGGAGGCACCGGGGACCTTCCTGGAGGAGCCCTAAGGACTCTCTGAAGAGCAGTTGAATGAAATGCCTTAGAGCGAAAGGGAGTCATTTATCAGAGCTAACTCTGATGTAAAATATTTCTGTAACCACTTCCTCCTGTACTTCATGGGCACTCTGTGTCAGCGAAGATAACAAGGGGCTTTCTCTAAACTGAAACAAACAAACAAACAAACAAACAAACAAAAAATACCCCAGGTTTTATTTTGGATGGAGTGGTAGTTGTTTTGGTTTTGGATTTTTTTGGCTTCAATATTTCCAGTGTGGGTATGGATGCACAGATTGCCACCAATTTAAAGCAAGTGGGGGGAAACCAAAGGAGAATTATATTTCTTTCATGACTGAATGCTGGTCCTTGGTGTTGTATAGGAAAGCAGTCGTTCGGTTTAATGGAAGCACAGCTGGTGTTATGTGAAAAATAATCATTATGATAGAAAGCACACATTTTTCATGTTTCCTGTCAGATCTGTCAGGGCACGTTGGGTGTGGTTGCTATAGAGTTCGTTCTCCTGACATGCCTTGAATGAGAAGTTTAGCATTTTAAAAATTACAGTTTTGTAATTTTGGGGGGGGTTGGGGGTGGGGGTGGGATCTTGAATCATTATGTACTTAATGAAAGAGTGCGAGTTAGAGCAAAAGGAAAAAGCAGAACAATTTTTTAATTTTCTCACCTACTCAGGGTTTTAAGCTTGCATTTTTTTTTAAAGAAACGCATGCAGACTTTTTGTCACTTCGTTGATTTTGCTTTGTGAGTGGCAGAAGGTGACAACGTTTAAAGCAATCTTTTCCAATCTGGTGTGCTTCAGATTGGCTGGGACTTCAGTTTCCACAATTTCCAAAAATTATGCTTGCTGGCATCTTGTCTCTGAATTTAACTGGATGAATGTTACCATTTTAACAAGTCACATTCTTCCTCACATCCTAATTGTGCAATTATCTCACATTCCTAGTCTTTCCTCCCTCCCCCGACTTTATCTCTCCATTACAGGTATTCCTTGATTTAAAACCACAGTTGTAATCTAGGATTACAGTAGTAAATCATGAAAGTCTCTAAGCAGGTTGTCATGTGACTGACCCCATGTTACAACAATTTTGCAATTGGTGCTTAAGCATATCTGTGGTCATTAAGTGAATTCCACAGTCATTAAGCAAATCCATTGTCTGCCGTGGGGATTTATTATTATTATTATTATTATTATTTTTGCCAGAAATAGGAAGCAAATGTCAGTTTCCGGGGGGGGAGCGGGAATACGAAGAAATTGTGGTCACAGGAGTGAGAGATTAGATGACATATTTGTATGGATTGGTGCCAGGTTTGTTTTTATTGCTTTTAATATTTTATGTTTTCGAATGTGCGAGTGGGTTTTTAAAATGATTTTATTGGGAGCCGCCAGAGTTGTCTGAATAATGGTATATATAAATGTTTTAGATAAATAAATATTAAATAAATAAATGTGAGCCAGTTGGTGAGTGCCTACAATGCAATCGTGTGACTGCATGGGGGGGGGGGGGGGGCTATTGGAACTTTCAATTCAGTTGTAAGTAACAGAATAACAGAGTTGGAAGGGACCTTGGAGGCCTTCTCCCTCCTCAGTTGGGAAATCCTATACCAGTGATTGCTAACCTTTTCTGGACCAAGTGCCCAAAGCACGCTCCTGAACTCCCAAAATGCAATGTGCATGCGCCCCCGTGCATGTGTGCCCCTGGCGTATGCACACATGGGCCCCTGCACGTGCCCTGCCCATGACCCCCACTCGTGCTCCCCGCACATGCACGTGCAGCCCTGCACATGCCCCGTCCCCTGCACATGCGCACACAGATCCCTTCATGCACCCCACCCCACCGCACATGCTTGGCAGAGACCTGAAGACCAGCTGGCTGGCGGGAGGCATGCACACATGTGCAGCACAGTTGAACTGGGGCAACGGCTCATCTGCCCACAGAGAGGGCGCTGCCTGCCACCTCTGGCACACATGCCATAGATTCGCCATCACGGCCCTATACCATTCTGGACAAATGGTTGTCTAATCTCCTTAAAAACCTCCACTGATGGAACACTCACAACTTCTGGAGGCAAGTTGTCCCACTGATTAATTAATTAAGGGGTGGAGGGAGAGGGGGAGAGGGAGGGAGGGAGGGGGGGGGGGAGAGAGAGAGAGAGAGAGAGAGAGAGAGAGAGAGAGAGAGAGAGCGCTTCTAGTTTTCTAGATAGTTTTTCTAGCCAGTTCCTTCACAACCATTTTCTGGATCCCCAAAGTTCATAACACAGGATACTTCAAAGTGAGGTCCTATTCATGCTTCTGGATTAGTGTTGAATCCTGAATTCCAACAATTAAGATTCTTCTGGTCCAGTCCTACTGTCGAACATACGGTTTTCATCTAAAGGTGTGGAAGATTTGTGGGGTGAAACCCCACTGTTTTGAAGTGCCCAAGTCACAGAGACCTCTCAACCTAGATATTTACTTCTCTGTTCCTTGATAACACTTCACATCTTCAAGTTTTTCAAATTCTCATCTTAGATACGGGGTCCAATCTGGCACCAGCTTGGTTGCTTAATCAATTCTGCTATGAATATTTCATATATCAGTCTGAGTGAATACTTATAAGTGGAATCTAAATAGAAAAGATTTATGAGGATATGGTGGGCCATTACATTTTGCTTAGCAATTTCCTTCCTTTTAGAGAACCCCTATAGAGAAATTGCATTTATTGACAATTTTTGCAATTCCTTTCTAAAACTCCGCATACTGTGCTGCATATATTTTTTTCTCATTCACTTTTGGATGACTTCTCTTCTTTTCTAAGTTAATCTCTTTTGCTTTTAAGCAGATATATGATTTGTTATAATTGAAATAAGTGATAAATGGGGAGGGGAGGGAGAAGAGATTAGTTAAAAGTCCTAATGCAAAAATATGCATCACAAAAATTGTGTTGAGGTATTATATACGTACGAGTAATGTGTAGAATTCATTTATTCAGTATTCTGCTAGAAGTTATGAAAATGAATGTCTGGTAATGTCTAAAAATATTTTTACTGAAGTTTAGCCTCTGATTCAATATATTACATATTTTGTTTTGGTTTTTTTCTTTATTACACAGAAGGGTTTTGTGTGGTTTCATTTCTGCTACGCTAGGAAATATATCATTTTTAAAAAATAATATATTAATTTAATTACATTTTGTTTTTATGTTGAAGGAAGATCTGATGTCCCCAAAATCTTTGATATTCTAGAAAACCCATCAAGGAATTTATAATATAATCACATTTTTCTAAAAGATAAAAAGGGAAGATTTTTGTAGGTGAAAGAAGCAAAGTAACCAGTAGAAGAGAAAATGTGTAGCTCATGGTGAAATGTGGGTTCCTTGGTGCTCTCTGAGTTTGGTTGTTTTCTTACAGACATTTCATTACCGAACTAAGTAACATCTTCAGTTTAAGCAAAGTAAAAAAATAACAACTGTCAAATATGCAAAGGGATTAGATTAATGTTAGTTACATTTAAGTTAGGTGCACAGTTTAATGAAAGTCACCTCTAGGCGAGATGGCCAAGTCTAATAAATAAGCAAACGATAAATAAATAAAGCTCTGACAGGAAAGCAGGGGATGGAAGAGCTGAAGAAGCTTCTTGGATAAGAAGCGAAATGCTTTCAAAAGCAAAAAGAAGGAAGTCCAGTTGCCTCCTGAAAAAGCACCTTTGGGACAACCATGAGCTGGATGACTGAGAATCTCTCCAGACTGATAAAGAAGAAAAACTTCTGATATTTTTCACAGTAATGCATGGCACTTGTCCGGTTAGTCTTTTTATTTAATCTGTTTTTAAATGTATGAGTTTCTGAGTTTGAATGTTTATCCTACTCATTTTTTCCTACTCAGTTTTTTGAGCCCAAATTTTAATTGGCCAAGAACAGTGGTGGGCTGCTGCCGGTTCGGACTGGTTCGGGCAAATTGGTAGTTCCAAAGATCAGCTGGCCCCACCCATCCACCCACCCACCCCTGCCCTATCCTGTCCTATCTTTCCTTCTTTCTGGCACAGCTGATTCATGCAGCACAGCTGATTTCTGCACCTCCGCTGGTCTACTTACTGGGGCTGCCTTAGAAGGTAAGCAGCTGAGCTTCAAATGGCTGTATTTTGAACGCTGTGCGCAAACATGTTAGGCGTGCACATGCATGCGAAGCACACCCTCACCGAACCGATTGTTAAACCGGTTGCAGCCCACCACTGGCCAAGAAGCATAATAGACCGGCAAACACTCTGAAGTTCAGGTCATGATTATATCACATCATTCATTATTTTGCAAGAATGGAGCCGCCTGTGAACAAAAATCTTTGTTATCTCAAAGATTCTCAAAATGTATTTCTTTAAAACAAATTTCTGACCATTTTCCTTAATAGGGAACATTTGTACAGGTCATCCTTGACTCACAACGGTTTGTTTAGTGACGGTTCAAAGATACAACGGTGCTGGAAAAAAATGACATATGACCATTTTTCGCACCTATGACCAGAGCAGTATCCGCATGGTCATGTGATCAAAATTTGGATGCTTTGCAACTGGTTCATATTTATGATGGTTGCAGTGTCATGGGTTCATATCAGCGGTGGGTTGCCCCGGTTCGCACCGGTTCTATAGAACCAGTAGTAAAATCGGTGGAAGGCTCCACCCACCGACCCCGATGTCATCAAAATGCTTCTGCACATGAGCAAAGCGCGCGCACGCGAGCGAAGCCCCATTGCAAACCAGTAGTAAAGGTAGGTAGAACCCACCCCTGGTTCATATGATTAGCTTTTGTGACCTTCTGTCAAGCAAAGTCAATGGGGAAGCCAGATTCACTTAACAACCATGTTATTAACTTACCAACTGCAGTGATTCGCTTAACAACCGTGACAAGAAAGATCATAAACTGGGGGCAACATTCACTTAACAACCATCTCACTTAGCAACAGAAATTTTGGGCTCCATTGTTGTTGTATGTCTTCAAGGCTTCTAGCCTGCGGCCCTTATTCTGACTGTAACTGAATGATTGTGGAGAAAAGGGGGGAGAGGAGGAAAAACCCAGAAAATGATCCAGCCAGACAATTGACCAGCATCTTTGCATAATAAATTGTGGCAAAGTCAGTAATAATGCAATCACTATAATGAAAAGTACAACAATAAAATGCATCTATTGATAAGGATGACTACCGATGGTGAAGCAGTCAATTGAATCAGAGAAATGCTTGGCTCGACAGCAAGGGGAAGGGGCAGGCAGGGTGTTGGCTTATTGATATACATGCTCACAAAAATGAGAACAATTTTTGCCCAACAACACTGAAAGAAAGATACAATTCTGAGAATATCCGATTGGAACTTAAACTTGGAAAATATGCAGCAATGGCAAAATCAACTCTATATAGTCCCAACAGAAGTTGAACCAAGTTTAAGGAAGAATACATTAAAATATATCACACAACAGGGCAGATATAAACATTTACAATTTGGCTTCCAAGGAGGCCTAAGCAGCGGTGGGTTGCTACCGGTTTGTCCCAGTTTGGGCAAACCGGAAGTGGCGGTGGTGGGAGGCTCCACCCACCCACCCAGACATCTCTGCACATGAGTAGAAGCCCACGAGCGAACCGGTAGCGACGGGATTTGAATCCCACTACTTGGCCTAAGTGTTTATAATCATTGCAAATTAGCAGAAGCACAAAGAGGAGGAAGTGAGAAACCAACAGCTCTTTCCCCCCTTCTATTTTTCTTTTAGTTGCTGCCTATTTTTGCTTTGTTTCTTTTCTCTTTTTCTCAACCTGCAGAAACAATAATAACAAGACCGTACAGTGGAGACTTTATTAAAAATCATCTTAAGACAGAAGCCTTTATTGTACAATAAACATTTTGATATAATTTGAAATTGTTTACGAATGTGTTTATGAATCTTTAGCTTTAGGCGTAAAATCCAAGCAAATCTTATGTTTATTAACTTCAACATTTCAAAATCAGAGTTAACACTGATATAATACCTTTTTTTCCTATTTTTAAAGGTGTAAGTTATATAAAGATTAGAGTTTTAATAATCTCTGGTCAATGCTATATAAATATGACTATATCAAAATAATATTACATCTTATGACAATATGTATGTAGATATTTCCAGATCCGTATAATATTTATGTAGTGTAAGTATGTTTTATAATAATACAATAAAACATATTTTTACGAAATTACAATAGATGGTGTTCATGGTCGTGTGACAGAAGTGTCTGTGGAGATTCTCTGTCATCCAGGTCATGATTGCCCCAAAGGAGCAAACAAACTTTCTTTCTTTTTCCTTGAAGATGTTTCGTTTCTCATCCAAGAAGCTTCTTCAGTTCTGACTGAATGATGGGAAATGGAAGAAAAGCAAGTTTCCACACCCTATTGGACTATTCAGGTCCAAGGGCATGGATAAGCCTTCAAGTGGCCTCACAACTCTCAGAAAGAGTGCTAATGCCCAGATGCAAGGGTGAAATCCAGCAGGTTCTGGAGAACCAGTAGCAGAAATTTTGAGCAGTTCGGAGAACCGGTAGCGGACATTTTGAGTAGTTCAGAGAATGGGCAAATACCACCTCTGGTTGGCCCCAGAGTGGGGAGGGAATGGGGATTTTGTAGTATCCTTCCCCTGGAGTGGGGTGGGAATGGAGATTTTGCAGTATCCTTCCCCTGCCACACCCACCAAGCCATGCCCACCAAGCCAAGCCATGCCCACCAAGCCAAGCCATGCCCACCAAGCCACGCCCATAGAACCGGTAGTAGAAACAATTAGATTTCACCACTGCCCAGATGACTTCTATTCCCCTACCATTCAGTCAGAACTGAAGAAGCTTTTTGGATGAGAAGCAAAGGAAAAACAAAGAAAGTCCAATTGCTTCTTGAAAAAGCACCTTTGTTTGAAGGAAGCTCTTTATTATTATTATTATTAATTATTTTTATTAAACAGTTTTTAAAAAACAAAACAAGCAAACAAACAAAAACAGATATTTACATCTTCTTCTTTTCAACATCTTCACATCAGTAATCTCTGATTACTGTAAAGGCCACGTACAGATATAAAAATATTGAGACTTTGGTGCCACAGGATGAGTAAGTACATTGTGAAGTTTTTAAGACCCCTTTGAATCTCGAATAGGCAACAGAAACACTCCACCGTAGAATACTTTTTTTTTATAAGATAATGATAAAATCAGCATTAATATGTCACTTGGAGTTGACAATGCCTTGTGAATACTTAAGATAGCTCTTTAAGGTTGGTCCATACTATTTATGCCATTTGGGAAGCTAAAAATAGAGGCTTGACTAAGCCCATCCTCTGAGTTTGTAAACCTAGTAAGTCTTTGAAAGGAGCAAAGTGCGTCACAGCCTCAGTGCTACAATCTAGTGTCACGTTAAACAGCATCTCCGTATTTATCCAGATAATAAGCCATTTAACTTAAAATAATCTCTTGTTACCCTTAATAACAATTACTAACCATTCTGCACAAACCAGACTTTAAAGCTTTCAATGCAAAAATAATAATAATTGTCCTTAGACAAATAAGAGTGTATCGGGGACTGTATTCCCAAATTAGTGGGTGGTGCCAGAAACAAAACTGACTTTGATGTCATTATTTCAGGTTCACACAATTAATCTTTGTTAACTTGGTTACTCATCAGTCACACATTTAATAATTTCCCTCATTTGTAAGCTTAATAAAATGTAATTCTGGAGATCCTAGGTAGATGTGGGTTGTCAGACACTGAAACTCTTAGAAAAAAACTAAATTTAGTACATGGATCTGGAAAGCTCATTAGTTTGGCTTGAATATTACCAGGAGGGGTTGAGAAATTTCTTAGGTTTATTCCCTGTTAATTCAGGTGGGATTCCATTTGAAGATCTAAGCAGGGGTTAAGATTGATCACTGTTGCCCACGAGTCAATTAAAATCTGTCTTATGACAAAGAGGGAAGGAGAGCTTTGCTTGCAATGACAAGCACAGTGCTGGCTGTCGCCGAAAATGATGAGCTTGCTTCAGAGAGGCCTCACCACCCACCCAGGTGAGATCCACAAAAGTGTTATGACCTACTTGAATCCTGATCGAGCATCACTGTCTCGATGTGTAGAAAACCAGTTGCTTAGAATTCCTATCCTGTCAGTCTGTGGGATGTGATTTGAATCTCTCCTACTGCTTGCAAGGAGAGCTTGGCTGTGTGTTGCAATGCATGCCGTGAAATATCAACATTATACGAAGATTAAAACTGGTGATTTAATACCAAGGATCAATTTTGTTATATCTTCAGGGAGTCTTTACTGTCCCTGCCTGTAAAGTCTGGGTCAGGGACGTGGTGGCTCAGTGGCTAAAACACTGAGCTTGTTGATCAGAAGGTCGGCAGTTCAGCGGTTCGAATCCCTAGTGCCGCGTAATGGAGTGAGCTCCTGTTACTTGTTCCAGCTTCTGCCAACCTAGCAGTTCAAAAGCACGTAAAAAATGCAAGTAGAAAAATAGGGATCACATTGGTGGGAAGGTAACAGCACTCTGTGCACCTTTGGCACCGAGTCATGCCAGCCACATGACCATGGAGACGTCTTCGGACAGCGCTGGCTCTTCGGCTTAGAAACGGAGATGAGCACTGCCCCCTAGAGCCAGAAATGACTAACACGCATGTGTGTGGGAACCTTTACCTTTAAAATCTGGGTCTGATAACTGATTAAAGGGATGAGGTGGAAGTTTGAGGTCTTTTGGGGGGTGCCACAAGGTTGCCCATGTAACACCTCTGTTGTGTGACCTGCAGTAGCTTCCAGGTGTCAGGTCCAAAGAACCAATAACAATATGAGAAGTCACTTCTCAGAGTAGTCCCAAAGGTGCTTTTTTTCAAGAGGCAACTGGAGTTTCTGGTTTTTCTTTGAAGGTGTTTCGCTTCTCATCCAAGAAGCTGCTTCAGCTAGCTTTTTTCCCTTCCCTTCCCCGCCATTCATCCAGAACTGAAGAAGCTTCTTGGATGAGAAGTATCTTTTATGATTGCAAGCCGCCCAGAAGCTTATGGTGGTAAGGTAAGGTGGGTAAGGTAAATTATTGGGTGGCCAATAATTTTTACAAATAAATAAATAAAATAAATAAAAAGAGTGATTTGGCATTTACAAAAGAATAACCAAAATCCAAAAAGTAACTGAAAGATATTTGGACTTTTTGAAGGTGTTGTGTAAATTCAATTGTTTGGGTTGTGTAATAAGCATTTGTTCGTTATAGTTATGCCAACTTGAGTTGTGTAAATTATTTTTGCTACTGAGCTAATGAGTGTTCTCCCAAATTTGTTTAATATGAAACCTTCTAAACGACAGGAAGAAACAAGGAAACTTGTTTATTATATGTCTCCTTCAGGGGTGGGTTCCACTTACCTTTACTACCGGTTTGCAGCAGGAGCGCACACGCTGCTGCGCCTGCACAGATCACCCATGATGATGTTGTGGAGGGTGGGCGGAGCCTCCTGCCAGTTTTAGTACCGGTTCAATAGAACTGGACCGAACCAGGAGCAATCCACTACTGGTCTCCTTGGTTCCAGTAGCTTTATATTTATCTCAGTGGTGAAATCTAAAATTTGTTACTACCGGTTCTGTGGGCGTGGCTTGGTGGTGGGATAATGTGACTGAATGGGCATGGCCATTAAAAAAAAAATTAAAAGCATTTTTTCAGCCAAAGAGGTTGTAGAAAAAATGCTTTTAAAAGTAAAAAAAAAGCCTCTGATGATTGTGCGGCTCAGCTGGGCATGGGGGGGGGGGGGGGGGGGTTTTTGCTACCGGTTCTCTGAACCACCCGCCTCCATCGCTACCGGATCGGGCGATCCGGTCTGAACCGGGAGCATTTCACCCCTGATTTATGTTCTAGTTTCAATTGAAGGACTATGTGCAAATCATTCAAATACCTAATACTTGGATAGAAAAGTATGTGTGTCAATATATGTATATATTATGCATCGGGGCTGATAACAACTTGTTGTTTAGGGAACTAAATAATACACCCACACATAAACAAACCTGCATTTTAAAAACACATTAAATGATAAAAGGTTAAATAAATTAAAGGAAAAACTAGCCAAACTCCTGTATTACGGAGTAATGCAAGAACATCAATATTGTTCATTGAGCAGCCTATTCTTCTAATTTGAATAGAACAACTATTTGTCATGGTTTCTGTCCTTGGGATGGCAGTTATCTAATTAAATGCATATGAAATTCAAAAGCCTTTACAGAGGGACAGTAATTTTCCTTGGTTGTTTTTAAAGTCTCCAAGATGAGAGAAGAATTATGCTGAGCAGATAATGGATGAATTCTTCCATTGTGCATTAAAACCTTGACTTGACTAATCATCCAATGGGTATTAATCAATGTGTTATCTTTTAACTTAAAATTAAAGGTTCTCTGCTCATTTATTGCTGACGCCTGCTAATGATACATGCAGCTCTTGATTACCACGGCATGCACTGTGTGCTGATTGCCCAGCCAAAGACCACAAAAATAATCAAAATTAGATTGGATCTAAAGGAGGTTATTTTCAATTTATTAACAGTTATCTCACTCCTTGCAAATGCATGTCGAAACTGTTCCCTTTCCTGAATGTAATTCTTAGTGTCTGTCTTAGGGTACATCTCTGTTATGTGAACTGGTACCATTGGTGGAAAAATCCAGAGTAGATGAATTATTATGTATAACTGGAGAAAATCAATTGGGTTCCGGGTTGTCCTGCCCACCTAGCAGTTCGAAAGCATGCAAATGCAAGTAGATTAATAGGTACCACTTTGGTGGGAAGGTAACAGCGTTCTGTGCACCTGGGCATATAGTAATGCTGGTTACATGACCATGGAAATGTTTTTGGACAGCACTGGTTCTCTCAGGTAAGAACAGGGGTGAAATGCTCCCGGATCGTACCAGATCGGCCTATCTTTTTCCCTGTGGTTCGGCGATCCGGTAGCAATTGCCATCCAGGTTTTTTTACTTTCTGTGCATGTGCAGAAGGTTTTGTGCATGCACATGATGTGCGCACGGGGCACATGGATTTCTGAACCGGTAAGGAAGGTAAGTAGATTTCACCCCTGGGTAAGAAATAGAGATGAGTACCACCCCCTAGAGTTGGACATGATTGAGCAGGAGAAACATTTAACTGTACCTTTAGATCAGTTGCTTAGATCTTACTGAGACATGATGCCAGCCATGGAAATGTGGAAATGGAAGAAGTAGGCTATAGGCTAACAGAAATGTGGGGTGTACAAGTATAGAAGTGGCTCAAAGACATGAGAGAATTAAGAAGAAGCCTAAGGGGAAAAAGTCAGAGATGAACAAAAGGAGAAAGTATAGAAAAAAATCAGCCGAATAAGGTTAGTTATAGTATTTGATTTAGCTTTTCAAAAACAATTATGACACATCACAACATAGCAATGTAACAGGTTGTAGGCCAAAAACATAATGAAATCTATCTTTGTAAAACCTTGAGTGGAAGAGTTGAATTAAGCTAGGGAGTATTAGATATGATTGAACAAATTAAAAGTCTTGATTGATTGATTGATTGATTGATAGACTGATGTGTCATCAGGTCAATGTCAACTCATAAGCAATCACATAGATAGATCTTATCCATGACAATCTGTCCCTAACCTCTTCAAGTCTTCCAATGGTGCATCCATTGCTGCAGTAATTGAGTCCATCCATATTGTTGCTGGTTATCTTCCTCTTCTTTTGCCTTCATTTTCTCCTATAATTTCCTTTTGAGAAATTATTGATTTCTCAAAAGACACAAAGTTTTTTTACATAATGGAGTCCAATGTTACATAATGTGTCCAAAGTAGGAGAATTGAAGTTTGACCACTCAGTCTCAGTTACTCTGACTTGATTTGTTCAATGATCCATTTGTCTGTGTTCTTGGCTATCCATGGTATTCTCAAGAATCTTCTCCAACATCAAAATTCAAAAGGGTCAATATTCTTTTAAACCCGCTTCTTCAAGTCCAACTTTTAGTTGCATGGAAAATCACAGGGAAAACCACTTTGTGCATATTTGCAATTATAGACACATCCCAGGATTTCAATATCTTTTCTAAGGTCTTCATTGCTACTAAGTGCTCCAGCACAATGTATTCCTTGAACTGTTCATTGATGGCCGATGCTAAAATGCAGAAGCTATGCACAACTTTGATATCTTCTTGGTAAATTCTGACGTTGGTTATTAATTTTTATTCTGTTAAACTGTTGTCCTGTTTATTTTTCACTGCACTCCTTGACTTTCATTATCAGAGCTTGCAGATCATTTTAATTTTAGCATCAAAATAGTGTCATCACTATAGATAGGTTATTGATGTTTCTTCCTCCAGTTTTAAAGCCACATTCATCTTCTTTCAATCCAGCTGCCTTCAATTTATCTTCTCTGTAAATTTGAGTAAATAAAAGAAGAGTATGCCTCACTCTTTTGGTAATCTGAAGCCAGACCAGGGGTGAAATGCTACCGGTTCAGTCCGGTTTGGGCGAAACAGTAGTGGTTCGGTGAACCGGTAACAGCGGTAGTGCGAGGCTCCGCCCACCTGCCCAGATGTAGTTTTAACCAGGAAGTAACTTGTTTTTGACCCTCTGCGCATGCGGAGAAGGCTTTGCGCATGCACAGAGGGTCTACAATTGGAGCTGACGATGGCGCACACAGGGAAGGTAAGTAGATTTCACCCCTGAGCCAGACAAATTGACAAAATGTGCCATAGGTTAATTTTTGTTTCCTACGTCATTCAGTCCAACTACACGTTCCTCTTTAATATTTCTAACTTTGGCATGCCAGTCTCCAATCACAAGCAGGACATCTTGTTCTCTTGGTTTTAAGTGGAACGTTATACAAAACTCACCAGCCTCCTTTTTTCCTGCATCAGAAGAAGCAACAACGTGATGATCATCATATTAAAGAGTTTGCTGATTAAGTTTAATTTATATTATTTGGTACATTGGTTACCTTGTAGCTACGTACTGCTTTTCCTGTAACTCTCCTAACTATAAAAGCAACACCATTTCTTTTTTTGTTTTCCATGTCTTGAATAGTAAATAGTATCCAATCCCAGTCCCTGATTCCTAAGATGTCAATTTGTAGTTGTCTCATTTCAACTTTCACTGGGTTGAGTTTCCCCGTGTTCATGCTTCTTACATTTCACATTCCCACTGTGATTTCTTTGCAGCTATGGATTTTCTTTTCCTGTATGGCAATGTCAGCAACTAGACATCCTCAAGGCTTTAATCTAGTCATGTGAAAAACACCATTTGTACTTTGAAATATTGTCAGCACTTCCTCAGTAGCTGGATGAATGCCATTCGACTTGTGGAATCCATCATCCGGCACCGAATCCTCTATTATTTTATGTTTTCTATTTCTACAGTATCTGGTTTTCTTTGTTAAAAAATAACAACAACAGGGGTGGTCTATCTTCACCAGAGAAGAGCAACAAAGATGATTAGGGGACTGGAGGCTAAAATATATGAAGAATGGTTGCAGGAACTGGACATATAGGGCATGTCTAGTTTAATGAAAAGAAGGACTAGGGAAGTCATGATAGCAGTGTTCCAATATCTCAGGGGCTGCCACAATGAAGAGGGAGTCAAGGTATTCTCCAAAGAATGGAAAATCCTAAACTCTAGTGTAGACCCATGCTTCTCAACTTTGGCAACTTTAAGGTTCATGGCCTTCAATTCCCAGAATTCCCCAGGCAGCATGAAGTTCATCCATCGTAAACTTGTCAAGACTGAAAAACGCTGATCTACAGATAGGGATTTTTCCATTCCTCTTTTACTGGTTCCTACTTACTTATGAACAATCATAATGCAAAATCCCCATTCCCAACTCATCCCACACTAATAATCATGTAAAATCCCCATTCCCAACTCACCCCACACTAAT
>WNWU01000011.1:6927822-6956734 GCA_012654045.1 Ptyas mucosa | reverse complement strand
ACTAATAATCATGTAAAATCCCCATTCCCAACTCACCCCACACTAATGATCATGCAAAATCCCCATCTCCAACTCATCTCACAGTAATCATGCAAAATCCCCATTTCCAACTCATCTCACAGTAATGATAATGCAAAATCCCCATTCCCAACTCACCCCACAGTAATGATCATGCAAAATCCAGCCATAGGTGGGATTAGCTGGTTCTCTGAACTGGGCAAAAAGTTAACATCCGGTTCACACAAACTGGTGCGAACCGACTAAATCCTACCTTTGTATAATATAACCCAATCTCCTATCAAATTACAGGTAATCCTTGACTTAATGGAGACTGCCCATCACAGTTGTGAGTTGTGATAGTCATACATTGGGTCATTGATGGTTTGCTATGGCACAGTTTTGCCAAAAAGCAGAAGTAAAGGCTGGATTGGGGCATGCACAAAATGTATGATTGCTAGGCGCTGCAAATAGACAAAAATGCAGCCTAGTAGCCAAGTGCCTGACAGGTGATCCCATAACTGGGCCAGCAGTTGGAATTTCAGAATTGTGTTGTAAATACCCCAGGTAGGTCTGTCATAACAGTTGCCAGAAGCCAAGACTGACTTGCAATAATAATGATGATGATGATGATGATGATGATGATGCAAAGCTGACCAGAAACTAACTTGGAACTGGTTAAGATCAGAAGTACTGAAAAAAGAAACAGAAAGCTTTATTTTGGCAGCTCAAGAACAAGCCCTAGCCACAAACTGCATGAAGGCAAGAATTCAACATGTTACCACCAACAGCAAATGCCGCCTCTGTAATGAGAAAGATGAGACAGTCGACCACCTGATCGGTGGGTACAGCAAAATTTCACAAACTGACTACCTACAATGCCATGACCGCGTTGCTAAGATCATTCACTGGAAATTGTGCCAGAAGTTTGGATTTGGGTACAGCAAAAACCACTGGGAACATCAGGTTGAGAAAGTTTTAGAGAATGAGAAACTCAAGATCTTGTGGGACTTTAGGATTCAGACTGACAGGCACTTGGTCCACAACACATCTGACATAACAATAGTTGAAAAGGAAAAAAAGTATGGTTCATTGACATTGCAATACCTGGTGATGCATGGATTGAAGATAAGGAGCAAGAAAAAATCACAAAGTACCGTGACTTGCAAATTGAAGTTGAGCGACTGTGCAAAAAGAAATTGTGTGTTGTCCCGATTGTAATTGGAGCCCTTGGAGCAATACCCAAAGGGCTACCCCGCTATTCAAAAATTTACTGGACTTGAACATTTTGACTTTACAAAAAACCACCTTACTCGGAACAGCTTACATCCTCTGACGATACCTTAACAGTTCCTAGGTCCTTGGTTAGGACTCGAGCTTCTGAGCTATTAACCAGCCTCAAAGGCTGTGAATCTCACTAAACATTAAATAATAATAATAATAATAATAATAATAATAATAATATTATCCAGTTGACTGAGTTTCATTTTTAATTTAAAGCATTGCATTTTGCAAGGCGGGGGAACTCAATAATATTTATGGTACCTTTTGAGCGGCCATGGAGACATATGCAATAAATGTGAAATTCTGATGTCATACTGACATCTCCACTTCAATGACTGAGTGCTTTTTAAAATAAGTTTCTGCTGATTTCACTGCTGTCATTCTCCACGGAAATGCGAGATCTGACCAGTTTGATTCCGTTTGCAACATTTCAATTCAAAGGTTACCCAACTGATTCAAATGGGAGAGTTTAAAACTGGCTCATTCACTAGTTTAATTTCTGTCATTACCTATATTGTTAGAGGTTTGCTGGTTGCTGGTTAATTAAATTAAAAGTAGCAGCACATAACTTCAAGTAAATATACATAAACCTGACCCATTCAGCTTTACTAAGATTCTCATTCCCCTGCCCAGTGATTTAATTTTAGCCCATTTTCACAAGCATTTGTGTACATCTCCTAAAATGCTGTTTCCCTAACTTGAATACTTTTGTGCTTCTCTCCATTAAAGAAGCTATTATACATTTCTTAATATACAAGGCCAGGGTGAGGTTTGGCATACAAGTAGATATAAGCTAGGTAAGCTCATGTTAAAAACTCATCATAAATTATTTTCCCTTTATTCTTGTCTTTTAAAGATTTTATGTACAGGGTCCAGATAACTTGAATTAATGATGTCTTTCAAAGATGCCTTTTTGTTCTTCTGGATAGCATTCCAGTGGTCACTACTAAGTCATTTTTAAAGTGATACATTAGAACTGAGTGGTTCTATCTGTAGTCCCGGAATATGACTGAATTACTTCCTTACCCCCAGTTTAAAGCCATTCCTTTAATCTATTTTCTTATTCTCTCTCCTGAGGGAAAACCAGATTTAAAATGATGAAAATAAATAAGAAACGGTACCACATCACATACAGTACCACACCAAAAGAAGATAATTTTTTGTACCTGAGGCTTAAACGGTGAGGTCCTTGGTGCTCTCTGAGCTTGGTTGTTTTCTTGCAGATGTTTCATTACCCAATTAGATAACATCATAAGTGCTCAACAAATAATGATGATGATGTGCACTCAGAGAGCACCAAGGGTCCCACAATACTGTATCATTGTAGCCTAGCAGTTGCATTTGCATATTTTCCAAGTTATTGTGCACTTGCATCAAGGGTGAAATGTTCCTGGTTCGGGCCGGATCGCCCGATCTGATAGTGATGGAGGTGGATGGTTCAGAGAACCGGTAACAAAAATCCCTGCCCCCCCCCCCCCCCACATGCCCAGCTGAGCCACACAATCATCAGAGGCTTTTTTAAAAAAAAATTTTTAAAGCATTTTTTTCTACAACCTCTTTGGCCGAAAAAATGCTTTTAAAAGTAAAAAAAAAAAGCCTCTGATGATCGCATGGCTCAGCTGGGATCGTAAAATGCTTTTAAGAGCCTCTGACGATTCAAGCTGAGTTGCCTGATCGGCAGAGGCTTTTTTCTTTTAAAAGCATCTGACGATCCAAGCTGAGTTGCCTGATCAGCAGAGGCTTTTTTCTTTTAAATACCTCTGATGATCCAAGCTGAGTTGCCTGATCGGCAGAGGCTTTTTTTCTTTTAAAAGGTTCTGATGATCCCAGCTGAGTTGCCTGATCGGCAGAGGCTTTTAAAAGAAAAAAAAGCCTCTGCCAATCAGGCAACTCAGCTGGGATCGTCAGAGCCTTTTGAAAGCATTTTTTTACAACCTCTTTGCCAAAGAGGTTGTAGAAAAAATGGTTTTAAAAGTAAAAAAAAAATGGCCACGCCCACCCAGTTACATTACCCCCCACCACCACCAAGCCATGCCCACAGAACTGATAGTAACAAATTTTAGATTTCACCACTGGCTTGCATATTGTGCAGTTGTATACTGTATTTAGGGATGTGGTGGCTCAGTGACGCTGAGCTTGTTGATCGAAAGGTCAGCAGTTCAGCGGTTCAAATCCCTAGTGCTGCATAACGGGGTGAGCTCCCGTTACTTGTCCCAGCTTCTGCCAACCTAGCAGCTTGAAAACATGTAAAAATGCAAGTAGAAAAATAGGGACCACCTTTGGTGGGAAGGTAACAGCGTTCCGTGCGCCTTTGGCCTTTAGTCATGCCAGCCACATGACCATGGAGACATCGTTGGACAGCGCTGGCTCTTAGGCTTTAAAACGGAGATGAGCACCATCCCCTAGAGTCGGGAACCACTAGCACATATGTGCGAGGGGAACCTTTACCTTATACTGTATCTGCCAAATGTTTGTACTGTTCTCCAAAAAAGACTTCTCATAGTCTTGGCCTTATTGTGCATTCCCTAATCATTTTAGGTGCATTGTACAGTTGGGTTTATTAACTGCATCAGACAGTCAAGGATGAGAAATCACTTATTGTTAACACGTTCACTAGGGAGTATAAATAAGAACGCAAGGGAGCCCAACAGGCCGGGCACATGCTATGTTAGTGATAGGTGATAAGACAAAGCAACAGCTTTTTAACTATGCTGATGAATGTATAGTGATGAAAAGAGAATAAAACTGCCATTGTGTTTGGATAGAAGCCACAAAAGTGAATTAACTGTGTAGTGATCAGATGAAAGAAAAAGGAGATTTTTTTTTCTCTGTAATTCAAAAAGATCTATAATATTTACATTATTAGTTAATAAGTTAACATCCCACTCTGCTTTAATGAGACATTTCCAGAAATAAATTTTCTGAGCACTTCAAAAGCCATCTCTTATGGAAGTTTTTGAATGAATTTCCATTCGCATCTTGAAATTAGAGCACTCAGTGCATAAATAATTTAGAAGTGGTGCAAATAGCTCAATCTAGTAGTTTCTCCAAGCTGTAGATCTGATGCCCTAGATCCGTGATGGCGAACCTATGGCACATGTGCCAAAGGTGTCACGCGGCGCCCTCTCTGTGGGCACGCGAGCTGTCGCCAGTTCAGCTCTGCTGCGCATGCGCCCGCACGCCTCCCGCCGGCCAGCTGGTCTTCAGATCTCTGCTGCGCATGCGCAGGGGCGGGGTGCATGCGGGTGGTTGTGCACGCATGCTCGGAACATATGTGTGGGGTGCATGCGCAGGGCTGCACATGCATGCATGACAGGTGGGGTGCATGGGTGGGGCCACACATGCATTGCTTTTCAGGGGTTCGGGCACACGCACATACATTCACACACACATGCTTTGGGCACTCAGTCTGGAAAAAGTTAGCCATCACTGCCCAAATAGTGGAGGTAGCTAAGCCCATCATGAACTACCCTTAGAAATTATACCGGGATCAGATATTTGAGATTATAGCCTAGAGCAGGGGTTTCAAACTTGATTTAATTGAGGTCCGTATGAGGGTTGTGTTTGACCTCATGGGGCGTGGCCAACATGACATCACTTGTGTCAGGGGGCACCTGTGGTGGCCCGGGCAGGATTGGGGGGGATCCTCCTACAGCCCTCTACCAGTGAAAAACGGAGCCTGGGAGGGCCGAGCTCCATTTTCGCTGGCAGGGGCACCACGGACCAGTCCTTTGCTATTTCTTTTTTATAACTAAGCAGAGTACATGATAATTATTATTTTTTTCAGAATATTGGTTGTATCTATCTCTTTTTCTTTCCTTGTTCACACATACACACTCACACACACATGTCTAAATTGAGGCATTTACAAATAGGATGATATTTAAACGATATCATTTAAACTGGGCCAGATCAGGAAACAAATTCCGCAACTTATTATATTGGAGAATAGCAATAGAATTTCTCTCTGTCCCACTCTTATGCCAAACAAAATGAAGATGGGATTATCTTGAGTTTCTGTCTCATACTCTCTCCTTTCCTAACACTAAATTGATGGTTATTTAATAGTTCATACTTTCCTTTCTCAGTGTTATCTGTGCAGTCCTCTACAGTTAATAATAACATAATTCTTATAGCATGCCAAAAGCTGATATCATAATTATAATATGAATTTATAATTGAGTTTTTCCCCCATATCTCATCAGCACCCAGTGGTCATAATAAATCACTTTTTTTAAAAAAAACTATGACACAGCCCTGCACTTCATTAGATGGTCTTTGATAAATAATTACTTCTTGGCTTCCCTTTCTACTAGAAAAGTAGAAATAAAAATATAAATTCACTTTGTTGTTTTGATATTACAGTGATCTGATTAGAATTTTAAAAATTTAAAACTTTGGAGAAGGCTGGATTGCATTTTAATATGGAGGCTTAAAAGAAGAGAATGGCCACAAGTAAAACTTGTGGATTCAAACTTACTTTTTCCCACCCTTTACTGTCATTAAATCGTACAAAAAGTCAGTCCCAAATTCAATCAAGTTTTAAACCATGGTTTGTTTGGGTAAGCGCCACCTGTCGATTTAGTAAGAGCTCAGTCATAACAAATAGGTCTTTTTCTGTGGTATCCAAATTATGGAACTGGATCCTGAGGAACAAAATCTCCCACATTGTCTAATTTTAAAGGCAAAGTAAATCATGGGCACGCAACCTTTTAGCTTGCCTAGCTTGCATTGAGTTAACTCAACCTCAGAAGGTTGAGAATACAATCCTAGGTAGTGGCAGATGTTTATCAGGGTGCAAAGAAAAAAGTTCTGCTGTGAACTCTGCATGGCATCAGGAAGGGCATCCGGTCATTAAATGCTCAGCTCCATCCAGTCACTCAACTCTACTCCAAATTAAGGGATTACAGGCAGGCGTGAAATCTACTTATCTTCCTTATCGGTTCAGAAGTGCACACATGTGTGCGCACACCTTCTGCGCATGCGCAGAAGCTAAAAAACCCACTACCGGATCGCCGAACCACAGGGAAAAATTGCTACCAGATCGGGCGATCCGGTCCAATCCGGGAGCATTTCATCCCTGATTACACGGTCATAAATGTATATAAATCACATAATAATGTTAAAACTTTACAGTCTTCTGGGACTGCATTACTAGCTTTCCAGGGCCACATGTATGCTGCAGGTTGGACATGCCTGATGTAAACCATGTTTGTTCATCCAGGTATTTATGCAATAGCTATTCTAAGACCAGACTTCATTTTGACGAAATTTATTTTAAATATTTCTTTTATTGTTTTTATTATCTCCTTTCAGATTTGATGGTTTGTTTGATTGATGGTGTACCATTCTAGGCTCCCCCAAGAAGAAGGACATTAGAAAAAAATAAAATGATGGTGTTATTAGGAAAACAAGGAAAACAATGTAACAATAACAAGAGTTGGAAGGGACCTTGGAGGTCATCTAATCCAACCCCCTGCTCACGCAGGAGACCTATACTAGGGATTCGAACCGCCAAACTGCTGTGTTGATACATCAAACTAAGTAATAAACCATTGTTTATATATCACAAAAGCTGGATTACACATCATGCTAAATTTAAACAATGAAAACACATTGTGTCTAGTAATGTGTCTACTAATTGGCCAGGTTTATTGCCCACTTAATAAATAAGCACATTTATTAAGCAAAGCACTGTTTACTGTTTGTGCAAACTGTAAGACCAGATTTCCAGTCCTGCAAAATTTCCTCCCTCAATAAATACATGTATGTGCCAAATTTGAATATACAGATGCCTCCAGAAGCCACATTTCAAACAAAGCAAAAGTAGAAAAGAAGAGTAAACTGGTATAATACTTACCCATAAAAATTAATTTCCTCCGAAATAAGTTATATCATTAATTGACCCCCACATCTTCCACAAACAAAACATTCTCACCCATATAAAATAGAGTTGTACTCCTATACACATTCCCCTCGCTGCCTCCAGCAGATTTCACCAAAAGACCAACAGAATGAAGCTATAATAAGAGCCATGGTGGCACAGTATTGCAGTCTAGTTCTGCTGACTGCCAGCTGTCAGCAGTTTGGCAGTTCGAATCTCACCAGGCTCAAGGTTGACTCAGCCTTCCATTCTTCCAAGGTCGGTAAAATGAGGACCCAGATTGTTGGGGGCAATATACTGACTCTGTAAACCGCTTAGAGAGGGTTGTAAAAGCACTGTGAATTGGTATATAAGTCTAAGTCAGGGATGAAATGCTCCCGGTTCGGACCGGATTGCCCGATCCAGTAGCGATGGCGGCGGGTGGTTCGGAGAACCGGTAGCAAAAATCCCTGGCCCCCCCCCATGCCCAGCTGAATCACACGATCATCAGAGGCTTTTTTTTTTTACTTAAAAAAATTTTTTTTCTACAACCTCTTCCGGTGAAAAAATGCATTTAAAAGTAAAAAAAAAAAAGCCTCTGATGATCACATGGCTCAGCTGGGATCATCAGAGGCTTTTCAAAGCATTTTTTTCTGCAACTTCTTGGCCAAAGAGGTGGTAAAAAAAATGCTTTGAAAAGTCTCTGACGATCCCAGCTGAGTTCCCTGATCGGCAGAGAGGCTTTTCAAAGCATTAGAAAAAATGCTTTGAAAAGTTAAAAAAAAAAAAAAGTTGGCCACGCCCACTCAGTCACATTACCACCACCACCCCACCAAGCCACGCCCACAGAAGCGGTAGTAACAAATTTTACATTTCACCCCTGGTCTAAGTGCTATTGCTATTGCTATAATAAATAGAAAGACTAGCTCAGTGATGGCTAACCTTTTTGCCATCGCGTGCCAAAAGCAGGGGGAGCTTGGCGGGGTCACACGCCCGCGTGCCCACATCCATAATTCTATGCGCCCCGCCCCCCCATGCTCCCCCCACTTTGGCACATGATGGCCTGGTGGGCCCAGTAGGCCCATTTTTTGCTCTCCCCAGGCTCCAGAGCCTTTCTAAGAGCCTGGGGAGGGCAAAAATGGCCTTCCCCACTCTCCCCAGAGGCCCTCCAGAAGCCGGAAACAGTGTGCTTCCTGACTTTTGGTGGGCCCAGAAGGCCCGAAAATCAGCTGGCTGGCGCACGCATGCGTGCCGGAGCTGAGCTCACGTGCCCACTGATATGGCTCTGCGTGCCACCTGGGGCACCCGTGCCATAGGTTCGCCATCATGGGACTAGCTGGTCTTAAATGAGATTGAGAAAACAAAACTGGATGGAGATGAATTTAAGGCAAGAGGTTGGAAGGTAGGGAATAAGAAAAGGGAGAATAGTCCTCAATTTACAACTATTCTTTTAGCAACCATTTGATATTACGACAGCACTAAAAAAAGAAGTGACTTACAACTGGTCCTTGCACTTATGTTGCACCATCTTCATGGTTATGTAATCAAAACCTGGGCACTTGGCAACTGGCATGTATTCATTTAGCGACCATTTCATGTTGCAAAGCACTAAAAAAAGTGACTTATCACTTGTCCTCGCACTTACAACCATTACAGCATCCCAGGGTCCTATTTGCGACCTTCCCATCCGTTTCTGAAAAGGAAACTCAGTGGGAGAAGCAGATTCATTTAATGACGGCATAACTCATTTAACAATTGCAGTGATTCACTTAACGCTCATGGCAAAAATAAGGTCGTAAAATCAGGTGGTGACTCACTTAACAACTGCCCTGCTTAAAATGGAAATTCTGGTCCCAAATTGTGGTTGTAACTCGAGGACTACCTGTATTACAAGAGGGATCAATTTTCCTCCCAATCAACAGGTGAAACTTCAAAAAAATCTCTTTTAGCAGTAGTACAGTATCTGCAGTCATCTGTCTCTGTTGCTCAAGACTTTGTTTTCAACAGTCTTCCATTCTTTTGAGCAAATGTAAGACAATTCTCCCTGTAATTCACAGGTAATTACTTGCGGGAAAATCCCTATCTTCTTTTTCAGGTAAATATGGTAATAGAAAATACAGCTCCTTGATTAGTTATGAAAGGATTTGCATTCATAATAAATTACATATTTGTTCAACTCAGAATCCTATCAAACATTTCTTGATCTTTTTCTGGGGCTAGCATACAGATCACAAAAGAGCTATTTTTTATTCATGCCAGAGGATGACTAAACCAACAAAGTAGGGAGGGAAGCTGAGAAATCAAGGAAAAATCTAGCTGAGGAATATGCCAAGCTGGAGGAGCTGCTCATGACCTCAATAGCACAGGATTCGTAGCTTCTGTAAATGCACAGATCCCATGGTAGATTTGCTAAAACCTATTAGAGGGAATCCGTCTTAGGAAGTTGCCCTTTAAACTGTTACGCTTTTTTAGTGGCAAGTATAGGTAGTCCTCGACTTATGACCACAATTGAGCCCAAAGTTTCTCTTGCTAAGTGAAAACATTTGTCGAGTGAGTTTAGCCCCGTTTCGTTTTACAACCTTTCTTGCCACTGTTGGTAAGTGAATCACTGCAGTTGTTTAAAAGTTGTTAAGTGAATCTGGTTTCCCCGTTGACTTTGCTTGTCAGAAAGTCGTAAAAGGGGATCACATGACCCCGGAGACACTAAATGAGTCAATTGCCAAGTGTCTGAATTTTGATCACATGACCATGGGGATGCTACTACAGTTGTGTGAAAACTGGTCATAAGTTACTTTTTCAGTGCCGTTGCAACTTTGAAGAGTCCTTAAATTTATTTATTTATTTTTTTTATATGCCACCCTTCTCCGGAGACACAGGGCGGCTTACAATGCGCTAAGCAATAGCCTTCATACTTTTGTATATTTATACAAAGTCAGCTTATTGCCCCCACAAACTGGGTCCTCAATTTACCTACCTTAGAAAGGATGGAAGGCTGAGTCAACCTTGAGCCTGGTGAGATTCGAACCTGCAGTAATTGCAGGCAGCTGGTATTAATAACAGGGTGCTTTAAACCACTGTACTACCAAGGCTCTCTTGAACTGCTGTAAGTCAAGGACTACCTGTAGGTACCATGTCAAATTTCAGCCTCTCCAACAGCTCTGCTGAGCAAATTTGAAGTGGGTTCATAAAAATGTCATGTATTTTGCCTATTACCTCTATGCTCCAGAACACATATCCTGATGAAGGTGACTTTAGTTCTAATACAATAGCCTTGCAAAACTAGAATAGAATTAATTAGATCTATGCCACAGGAGCTGCTGCCCATCATGGTTTCAAACATGATTAGGAAAACATAGACAACAAAGCATGTGCTACAAATGTTGTACTTCTCATTGTAGTTGTAATGTCATGCGACGGGGCATCAGAATAACAAAATAACAGAGTTGGGAGGGACCCTGGAGGTCTTCTAGTCCAACCCCCTTGCTCAAGCCTATACCATTTCAGACAGTGGTGGGTTTCAAATTTTTTTACTACTGGTTCTTTGGGTGTGGCTTGGTGGGCGTGGCATGGCTTGGTGGGCGTGGCAGGGGAATGATACTGTAAAATCTCCATTCCCACCCCACTCCTGGGGAAGGATACTGCAAAATCCCCATTTCCTCCCAATCAGCTGGTACTTGGGAGGCAGAGAATAGATGGGGGTGGGGCCAGTCAGAATTTTTACTACCGGTTCTCCGAACTACTCAAAATTTCCTCTACCGGATCTCCTGAACTGGTCAGAACTTGCTGAAACCCACCTCTGATTTCAGACAAATGGTTGTCCAATGCCTTCTTAAAAACCTCCAGTGATGGAGCACTCACAACTTCTAGAGGGAAGTCGTTCCACTGATTAATTGTTCTAACTGTCAGGACATTTCTCCTTGGTTCTAGGTTGGTTCTCCCTTTGATTAGTTTCCATCCCTTGTTCATCATCAACAGAGCAAAACATTGGGCCAATCTAATTCCGAAGGTGCAAGAATGAATGAGCACTACTGCCAAAATGTAATTCCTAGCTAGTCTCCAAAAGCAAAAAAGGTGTTTCTGAGTACCTCAAGGTGCCCATGTGCTGACCCAGATTGTTGGGGAAAATAGGCTGACTCTGTACACCAGTTAGAGAGGGCTGTAGAGCACTGTGAAGTAGTATATAAGTCTAAGTGCTATTGCTATTTTGCTGGAATTGCACAGCAACCTCTCAGGAAATGCAACTGCTTCTCCTTGCATGTCAAAATTCCCTTTTGCTTTTTTGCCCATGTTATCATTATCTCTTTTACTTCTTCATCTTCTAATTTAATTTGCAAAATGTCAAAATTCTCTTGGCTCCCAGTGGTCTTCTGGGTGCGATTCAAGGTGTTGGTTACCACCTTTAAATCACTCCATGGCATAGGACCTGGATATCTACGAGACCGCCTTCTGCCTCCGATAGCCTCCCACCCACCAGTACACTCCCACAGAGAGGGTCTCCTCAGGGTGACATCAGTTAGACAGTGTCGACTGGCAGGGGGGAGAGCCTTCTCTGTGGGGGCACCCGCCCTTTGCAACGAGCTGCCCCCGGAGATTCGTCGGATTTCCGACCTCCGTACCTTTCGCCGCGCCCTTAAAACGCTATTTTTCCATCAAGCAGGGCTGGCTTAAATATTTTTAATGAGTTATTGTATTTTAGACGATTGGCCAAAACTATTTAATAATTTTAAATTGTTGTTAACTGTTATATTTGTTGGTTTTATCTTGGCTGTACACCACCAAGATAGTCCCCCGGGAGAAGGGCGGTATAAAAATTTAATAAAACTGAAACTGAAAACTTTTGCTTTGGAATCGAAAGTGCTACACAACTTAGAAAAATGGTTCAAAATTGACTTCTTATTAGGAGACTGTAAAGATTTCTGGCTGTAACAGAAATCTGAAAGGCCAAGACAGAAGGCAAAAGTGAGGGAATAAACAGGCAGAGGACTCTGCTGCCTGCAACACCTGATGAGAGATTTATTTTCAGCAGTTTGCCGGTGTTCCTGTGTGCACCTGTGCATGAGAGAGAGAAAGAGATGTGGTGAAATTATCAAGAAGCAGCCACACCGGAAGCTTCAACCACAGACGATTTTCCTTTTGTTATCTCTGCATATTTTCTTTCTCACTTCCTACTTGGTATGCATTTTAATTATTGTTTCCTAAGCATGCCTCTTTTCCAGAAATGACATTGTTCTCGAGAACGGGGATGGGGGGAGAGGTGAAATCCTGCCAGGCAAAGTCAAGCCTGCAAATAAGTGTTATCCTAGAGATGCAGAGATGTCATTCTTTTGCATTAGCCCAAAGGTTTTGTATTGCTTAAGGATATGTGCGGTAAGCTCACTATAAAAATAGAAGCTTGACAGTCGGAATGAATGTGCGTGTCAAAATAATATTACTGTTTCTGGGAGGATGACAGAAAAAATGACACTACATCCACCAGCCTGATTTTTATAGATCTGCCTCTTTGCCAGATGTCACCTCTTATAAACTGCTTTGTAAAAAAAATAAAAAAATAAAAATAAAATATGACAGCCCCCTGCCATTGTGCCTTTATAGCTATATAAACTTTGGTAATAAAATTAGAATTGGCTGGAATCTGAAATCCTCTGAGTTTGCTCCCTAAGCATCTGGGGAAGCCCACCTGGGTCTTAGGAACTAGGATTTAAATGCTCAAAAGGTACTCAATTGGTTCTTTTACTTCATCCCCTTCCTGGAGCACAACAGACCTCTGCTGGTTTTATGTGCCATTCTGTCCAGTAATCACTTCTCTTAAATTTATGACTAGGTTTTGGAAAGAATAATAATAATAAAAAAGCTGGGTTTTTCTTCCTGTAGCTTCAAATTTAAACTCAAGCAAACAAAGCACAGGAGGGAATGTAAAATCTATTGCACGTATCAAAATATATGTTTCGAAAGAGGGCTAATAGGATGGGCTGAATTATGCCATAAATAGTTCCCAAGCATACATGTTTTTTTATTATTATTATTATGTAATAAAAGAAGAACTGCATTGTATCCCAAGCTTTCTTCAGAATAATTCAGTTTTGCAATACCCGAGATTGGTTAGACTTCAGGGGGTATCTTAAATTTATTTATTTATTTTTATTTTTTTAAATTTGATTTATATGCCGCCCTTCTCCGGAGACTCAGGGCGCCTTACAATGTGTTAAGCAATAGCCTTCATACTTTTGTATATTAATACAAAGTCAGCTTATTGCCCCCACAATCTGGGTCCTCATTTTACCTACCTTAGAAAGGTTGGAAGGCTGAGTCAACCTTGAGCTTGGTGGGATTTGAACTTGCGGTAATTGCAGGCAACAGATGTAAGTGGATGTTAATAACTGCCTTAGTCTACTGAGCCACCAGAGCTCTTATTTATATTGTTTTCTCTTATTTATATTGTTTTCTCCAAAATGGGGAAGTTTGTTGGTGTGTTGCCAGAGATTGTGGTATGCTTAATCTTTAGTATCTCCCTTATTGAGGAAGAACTGTGTCCAAGAACTGTTTCATAGGTGTATGCTTCAAATCTGCATGTGTACATATATGGTAGGCATTTCTCACAATTGTATTTAATCTACTTCCTGAACTGGATGTAGTATGTATAGTATTATCTTGGTTTTCTTTTTTAAGGGATCTGGTGTAATGGATCAGCTCAAGTAAAAGAGCTTCCTCAAGACTACCCAAACTAGAATTTTATAATTTGTTTATTTGACAAACAGTATCCCAGTTTGAGAGTCAATTTGATGTAGTGATTAAGGTAGGAGACTGGGATTTATTGGAAGAAATATCCAGGTCCAGGTCCAGGTCCAGGCTGGGAGAAAGGCACTGGAGGCAAAATGGAGGCTGGAGGCTGATTGGAAAGATGGTTTAATGATGAACAGAACCACCAAGCACATGGTTCTGGGCAGTTAACCACATGGAGTTGAGAGTGAAGGGTTTTTATACCTTCTCTTGGGCTTTGAACTTGAGCTGCCTGTTCCTGCACAATACAAGAACATGTATTGTGATACATGTTCATACAATAGAATACAAGAACATGTATTCTATTGGCTGTTGTCAGACTCTCATAGTGCCATGCACAAATCTTAGGAGTTTGTCTGAGCTAAGTTTGGTTGAAGTTTGGCTGATGTAATGAAGGGGCTTGTTGGGCAATTCCTATTGTGGCTAAGGGCTAACCCTACCTTTGTTCAGACCTTGCTGCAGGGAATTTGCTTATGATTAAAGCTATCTTATCTCTTTATCGCTTAAGTGCTGACATCTGGTGAAAGCTATTAAGAAAGATGGAGGCTGCTTTCCAAGAGCATGTTTCTCCATTTCTCCCTTTAGGGAAATATAATATTCTGCCTTTTTCATATTTCTCAAAATATTTCATTGTTCTAGGAGAGGGGTGGGTGCTAACTTTCTATAGATTCTAATCCCGCTTTGGGTACAAAGCCCATCTGGGTAATTTTGGGCCAATCCCTCTCTACCCTAGGAAGCAGACAATGGCAGACTGTTTCTGAAAGTCAACTCTGACTCAATGGCACACACATATCCCCATTTATTCTCAAGAAAGGTATAAATCATCTTAGCAGAATTCCATATTTCCGTCAGCCATCCTAAGAAAAGCAGCAGGCAAACATAGCATTATGCATGTGGATTCTAACATGGGATAAATATAGCAAATAGCTAGTCCATCAATTTTCTGCAATTCAGAGGGGCTGGCAAGTGTAGGTCAGCACGTTTTAACAGAATAATTTAAACCACTTAAAAATGGCAAAAGATGTTTAAAGATTTTTTTGGTTTGTTTGTTTTTCCACTCAGCCTTTCCCTAACCATAGCAGCTTAAAATGAAATAATAAGAGCTGACACCATAGTAAATGGTAACAAAAATGTAGAGTGCTGATAATATAATTAGGGCTACATATGAAACTAAAGAAGGTGATCGAGCAAGGATTACTTTAATTTTGTTTTTTAGAGAGAACAACAACAACAACAACAAAAAAACCCTACAGATTGGTAATTATTTGTGAAAGTGAAACCAATCTACAAAGTTAAACCGAGAACGAAATTAAAAGGCTTTAATTTCATATTTAGCAAAAGCACTCCAGATTAACAAAAAGGATTCTAATTTTATGAAAGGCTGAAAGTAAACTTTGCCTGTGAATATGGGGCCTAACTAGAGAAAATCATAGCCCCCAACTTAAATTTCCAGAGGGAAGAGTTACTAGGAAGTTTTTCCAGAAGTCCCTCAAAACTTGGATATGTCATGAGGCCTGGGGGCCCCAAGAGACCAACAAGGCACCGAGGTGGTTCCATTGTTGTTGACATTTGCTTCCCTCTCTTATTCCTTAATCATAATTTTAAATTTTTCTGGGTTGCAATTTCTTATATACATTATTGTTTTATAGTTTTAGTGAATGCTACCCATAGCCTTTCAAAAGGTAGATACCCACATAAATTCTACGGCTCCATATGTATAATAGATGATGATGATATCCATTCAGTCGAGTCTGATTCTTGGTGATCCTATGGGCCAGGTCTCTCCAGATCATCCGATCTTGCATTAGTTCTTTGGAGTTTTTCTATGATCTGGCTGGTGTCAGCTTTGATGGTGAATATATACTGTAGTAACATATGATACGTAATATTTTTTTTTAATCTATGCTTCGAGTAAATAAGATCATATTGAAGATTTGCATTAGATAATTCTCTCTGTGTGTGTCTCTGTCTCTCTCTGTCTCTGTCTCTGTCTTTCTCTCTCTCTCTCTCTCTCACACACACACACAGAGAGAGAGAGAGAGAAGAAGAAGAAGAAGAAGAAGAAGAAGAAGAAGAAGAAGAAGAAGAAGAAGAAGCAGCAGCAGCAGAAGAAGATGAAGACGAAGAAGAAGAAGAAGAAGAAGAAGAAGAAGAAGAAGAAGAAGAAGAAGAAGAAGAAGAGGAAGAAGAAGAAGAAGAAGAAGAAGAAGAAGAAGAAGAAGTAGTAGTAGTGGTGGTGGTGGGAGGCATATACCTTTGTTTGGAAAGTCCGTAGTTTGGTGGGAGAAGGCAAAAAAAAAGGCAAGGAGTGTCTGAAGAGCCTGCCTGCCTGTCCATTACCTCAGCAGGTGACTAGAGGGGAGAGGGATTATAAATAAAGCAAATAAGAAGAGAAAGGCCAATCTATGTATAAATAAGCTAATAAATATATCCAAACCGAAGGAAGAGATGGAAGGATTAATATTATTAAATGTTTGGTGTACTACTTGGGACAGAGGTCTATGGAAATTCTCAATTATTCATGACATGGTTGTCTCCTAAAGATGCTTTTTCAAAAAGCACCTGGACTTTCTATGTTTCCCCACCACCACCACCTCTTGAAGATCCAAAGAGCATCTTCAGTTCTGAGTAAATGAATGGTGGGGAATGGAAGGATTTATATTTCTTGCAATCATCTGGTTTGAAGACAATTTTGAATGAGCTCCCTGAAAGTCATTGATGTCTCGTAGGAGTTTATCTGTGACCCTGATTCTTGAAGAAACATCTTCAAGAGAAAAAACACAGACAGTCCAGTTGCCTTTTGGAAAAGCACCTTTGGAACTATACTTGGGACAAACAGAAGCTGGGGCCTTCATTGCACTAGGAATAAAGCATATTCTGCTTGGTAAAGTCAAGGGTATTATTTATTTATTAGTTTCAATAAGGCTATAAGGTAAATGTAAAGGTTCCCCTCATACATATGTGCTAGTTGTTCCCAACTCTAGGGGGCGGTGCTCATATCCGTTTCAAAGCAGAAGAGCCAGCGCTGTCTGAAGACGTCTCCATGGTCATGTGGCCAGCATGACTAAATGCCAAAGACCCCCGGAACGCTGCTACCTTCCCACCAAAAGTGGTCCCTATTTTTCTACTTGAATTTTTTATGTGCTTTCGAACTGCTAGGTTGGCAGAAGCTGGGACAAGTAACGGGAACTCACCCCGTTATGCGGCACTAGGGATTCGAACCACTGAACTGCCGATCTTTCGATTGACAAGCTCAGCATCTTAGCCACTGAGCCACCGCTCAGTGATTCCAAAAATACTCATGGTTCCTACATATACTTCATGATTCCAAAAATACTCCCAGAAACAAGGAAAGGGAAGAAGTAAGATGGGTGGGTGGACACATGGATGGAATCTAATTTATTCTTAGAAGGTCTTTGGAAAATGGCTATTGGCTATTCAATGGCAAGCATTGGAACATGCAGGAGTCAGGAATAAATAATTATTTTATGGCTCTTAAAATGATTATACTAAACAGGCTTCTTAGGAATGAATGGGTCATCAATTCCTGTCCCTTACAGCTTTTATATGGCTTATTCCATGAGAACCAAATTCTCCCCAAGATCTTCTTAACTTAGTTTTTCTCAACTTTGGCAACTTGAAAAAGTGTGGACTTCAGCTCCCAGAATTCCCCAGCCAGCAATTGCCAGTAATTCTGGGAGTTGAAGTCCACACATCTTCCAGTTGCCAATGTTGAGAAACACTGTCTTAACTCATTGAATGATTTGATTGGACATGCCGTCTGTGGAATTCCCTTGCTGGAAGAGCACTGCTTTTGTCATTAACTGAGGATTGGAATGGTAAAAAAAAAATAATTTAGATAAATGGAAGACTTCCTTTCAAGTGTCTTTTATATAAAAAAAAATATTTTAAAATTATCTGATGCAGTGTAAAGAAGACATTGAAAAAGTATACACTTTTAAAAGAATGAGCCAGCTACCGAGGCAAATTCATTCTGGTTTCATTAAATGCCTGGCACTAACGATTTAAGCTGAAATGTCACCAATAAATATTCTTTTTCAGTTATTGATGTTTTCCATGCTACACCCTGCTGCATCTCTCTTCATGTCCTTTATGTCTCTCTACGTTTCCTTCAATGGTAGGAAAGTAGTCAAGACCACATTTCCAAGAAATTATTATCTTTTTATTAGTGAACTCTTCAACCTTATTGCCTTTAATATTGTTTTGCTTTTGAAGTCAAAAGCAGCCATTGCCTTTTTGCAATATACATATAGATTTCATTTTCAGCTTATTTTACCTCCTTATGCACCTTTTGAATTTCTTCTGTGTCAGAGATCCAATGTATCTTGCAAGTCTCCCAGTTTGATCACTTGCAGATATATTGGTCTAGAACTCCTGAAATTGGGGCTTCTGTTTTAATGGTTTTTTATTATTACTATTTTAATGTTTGTACTGTCCCTAAAGTGTTTTTTGAAAGGCAGTTGGACTTTCTGGTTTTTCTTTGAAGACGTTTCGCTTCTCATCCAAGAAGTTTCTTCAGCTCTGACTGGATGTGGGGAATGGAAGGATTTATGCTCCTTCCAGACAGCTGGTCATTTGCGTTCTCTTAGAGAAGTGCAAATTGGGTGTGGAGCCTTCTTGGATCTGCTGAAAGGACTGTGTTGTAGACTGGAGATATATGTCGTATCCCTCCCCCTCTGTTGAGAGGGAGCTGTTCAATTTTGCAGCCCTTCAACAGTTCCAAGAAGGCTCCACATCCATTTGCACTACTCAGGTGACCCAGAGGACACAGATAAACTTCCAGGTGGCCTCAATGACTCTCTAAAAGAATGCAAATGACCAGCCTTCTTCAAGGAATGTAAATCCTTCCATTCCCCACCATCCAGTCAGAGCTTGAAGAAGCTTCTTGGGTGAGAAGTGAAATGTCTTCAAAGAAAAAACAGAAACTCCAGTTGCCTCTTGAAAAAGTACCTTTGAGACAACCACAACCTGGATAATTGAGAATCTCCATAGACAATGTATTTTACTGTTTTTATTGTTTTAAAATGTTTTCTTTTAAAGATTTTAATTGTAATATATGTTTTTGAATTGTGAGCCACCCAGAATTTTTTATTAAGATGGGTGGCTAGAGAAATCAAATAAATCAATAAACTCCCTTACAACAAAGTGGATAGAATCCTGCTCAGACCCATTTAGTTTTGACATCAACTTTTCATTCCTTACAATACAAACTACCCACCACTTCTCTTCTACCATTCACACATCTTAATCCTAACATTTTTAGGGCAGAAAATATTCATGGCTCCCTCCTTTCAACTCAATAAGTTTTCTTTATTTTTTCCCCCCACATATACCCCATAATTCCAGAATAGCTATCTTGCTTTACTTTGCTGTCATGGCCCCATTGGAGCCTGAATCTGTGGAAGAGGATGAACTGGAGCTGGGGCCAATGGAGATTGAGGGCGCAGCCTCGTTGGCTTTGGAAGAACAGGAGGAGAAGCAAGACGAGCTGCCCCAGGCCACTGGGGCTTGGGACGGCTTGCCAGCAGGGAGGAACAGGCAGGATGTCCGAGAGAGGGCGGGCAGTGGAGATGAGGAGCGATGGAGCTCAGGCGATGAGCAAGGACCATCCCCTCCTGATCCCCGAGCTTGTAGAGTGGAGGGGAGGTGGGAACAGTGCAGGCTGACCCGACGACTCGGGAGGAGAGTACCCCGCCCCTCTTTACAAGGCCTGGAGACTGAGACTTAAGGAGACTCTGTGGGGAGTAATGCTGAATTTGTGGAGTTTTGTTGAGAATTCTTGGCATCACCTGGCAGGACAAAGTTCCAAATAGCGCAGTCTTGGAACGTGCTGGAATTTCTAGCATGTATACACTATTGAAACAGCGACGTCTATGCTGGCTGGGGCATGTCGTGAGAATGGCTGATAATCAGATTCCGAAAGATCTCCTGTATGGAGAATTAGTTCAGGGAAAGCGCCTCAGAGGGAGGCCATAGCTGCGATATAAGGATATCTGCAAGAGGGACCTAAAGGCCCTGGGAATGGACATTAACAACTGGGAAACCTTGACCTCCGATCTTTCAGCTTGGAGGCTAAAGACGCAGCATGGCCTTCTCCAATTCGAAGAGACACTTGTTCGGCAGGCTGAGGCAAAGAGGCAGTCCCGGAACCAGTGAAATCTGGAGGCTGGGCAGGGCACAGAATGTATCTGCCCTCAGTGTGGAAGGGATTGCCACTCTCGAATTGGCCTTTTTAGTCACACTAGATGCTGTTTTAGGACCTCTTTCCAGAGCACGATACCATAGTCTCTTGAAGTTGAAGGATGCCAGTCGAGTTTTGGGTGCCATTGCCAATGTCTGGAGTTTGCTGGACTTCTTGCCTTATTCCTTGCTTCCTGGACTAATTGCCCTGTTTCTTTGTTTCCTGGACTCATTGACCTATTCCCTTGCCCTGCTGGATTTCTTGCCTTGAAACCGTTGTGCCATTGGTGAAATGTAAAATTTGTTACTACCAGTTATGTGGGTGGGGCTTGGTGGGGCGGAGTAATGTGACTGGATGAGTGGGGCCAACTTTTTTTTTTTACTTTTAAAAGCATTTTTTCTACAACTTCTTCAGCCAAAGAGGTTGCAGGAAAAAATGCTTTGAAAAGTCTCTGACAATCCCAGCTGAGTTGCCTGATTGTCAGAGGCTTTTCAAAGCATTTTTTTCTACAACTTCTTTGGCCGAAGAGGTTGTAGAAAAATGCTTTTAAAAGCCTCTGACGATCCCAGCTGAGCTGCGCAATCATCAGAGGCTTGTTTTTTTACTCTTAAAAGCATTTTTTTTCAGCCAAAGAGGTAGAAAAAATGCTTTTAAAAGTAAAAAAACCCCAGCCTCTGATGATTGCGCGGCTCAGCTGGGCATGGGGGGGGGGGGCGGTGCAGGGATTTTTTGCTACCAGTTCTCCGAACCACCCGCCTCCATCGCTACCGGATCAGGTGATCCGGTCCAAACCGGGAGCATTTCACCCCTGCGTTGTGCTAACAGTATTTTGCCAGACTACTTGCATTCAGAGGCTACTGGAGGTGTGTGTGAGAGAAAGCACTTTGCTCCAAGACTTGTCATAAACGTGGGAGCATTTGGGGGAAAGTTGGAGCAATAAAGGGGCGTTTTGAACTATCAGCTGGCTTGTTGAAAGTGTTGTCACACTTTGCAATACACATTACAACCTGATCTGTCATCCATTCTTCATTGTCCCTATCTGGGTTTCCTCAAATCCATCTTTCCTACACAGTTTATATGGAAGATGTTGGCTTTGGGCAATCTTGGTTTCCTGCCTGTTCTTTTTCACAATGTCACGATCATCTGTATGTGATGAGACCTCGGCAGCAACTCTTGTAACATCTCTATGCCAGCACTGTCTGCTAATCTTCAAAACTATCTTCCTGCTTTTTCACATGATACATGACTTTGCTATTTATATATCGTGTAGTAACAGGTTGTCTCATATGTCATAGAGTTTGTCCCATGATACTGGATGACAAAAGTTTGTGCCTGGTGCTGCTTTTCAGGGCTATCCAATCAACCTGATGACTCATTTACGCTTCTCAGTGTATCTCATAGAAATAACTCTGACTGAAAAAAATCAGATTATCCGTGCTTGTAGGATACCATTAATCAGAAAAACACCTTTGAAAAGGAATGGAACTAAAATACTAGCTTATTTAATATATTTAATCTATAGGCTGCCCAGCTGCCGAATGAGTCTGAATGGCTTGCAACTAAAAACCCAACAAATCAGTACAACTGACTAAAAAAAAACAATTTGATTGCAACCAGTGTTGCCTCTATATTAAACCTCAGCGGAAATCCACCTGGAACGGGCCCAGATATATTGCTTCCTCTAGGGTCCTCTGACTATCTACTCCACCACTTTCTAAAAAAAAAAAAAAAGATGATAATTGTGCAATATTTTTGAGTCCAGCAATGTCTCCTTGAGTAAAGGACACCCAACAGTCTCATTCAAGCTGAGGGGATCACCTCCTCCCTCAAAGAAGCTCACATTAAGCCTTTCATTACAACATACAATCTTCTTATAAAATGTTATGGCTCCATAGAGTCTATCAATTTATTAACCGAGCTCTCATTGTGCGTGTTTAAACTATTAATCAAATACTATAGGTAATAGTATTTGATAGGTAATCAGTTAATAAGGTGTTATCTCTTTAAAGGCTTTGCTGTTTTCAATTCATGAGGCTCTCTTCATTTTGGAGACAAACGCAAGTGTGACAGAATGCATCTTGGTGAACCATGGAAATTCATAACTGGAGATTTATTTTTTTTTTGTCCTCATGGTCAAATATTTCAGAAGCTTCCTATTGTTATCTAACTTAATTCCCCATTTATTTGTAATTCACTGTGTACTGTTGCCTGACAGAACATAATAGAACTACCGAACAATCACTTAGAACAGGAAGCAACTGTCAATTAATACATTAATGAATCAAGTTTACCAAAGGTGAAGCAGCTCAAGATCCTGGTGGGAATTCATAAGAAAGAAAAGACTCGCTCTCCATCCTTTTTGCAGCTTGTCTATTACATACATTTCTCCTAGTAGCAAAGATCATGTTGATCTTTTTTTCACTTGAGTTCAGAGAGATTCTGGTTTGGCTCCTGATAAATATGTACAGATTTGTATAAATCCAATTTTGCTATTGGGCCTGTAGAGTTTCTCAGTCATCCAGGTCATGGGTGTCCCAAAGGTGCTTTTTCAGGAGGCAACTGGACTTTCTTGTTTATTTTTTTTTCTTTTGAAGGTGTTTCGCTTCTTATCCAAGAAGCTTTGTCAGCTCTGACAGGATAGTGGGAAATCCTAGGATAGGATAGTGGGGAATCCTTCCATTCTCCACTAAACTCTCAGAGCTTAAGAAGCTTCTTGATGAGAAGTGAAATGTCTTCAAAAGGGGGGGAAAAACCAAGAAAGTCCAGTTGCCTCCTGAAAAAGCACCTTTGGGACAATTTTGCTTTTAATGATAATAGTGTTGGCAATCCAATGTTCTGGAAGGATCCAACAATCCTTCTTCTACAGCTCTGGCTACTTTGCAGCCAAAACCCATTGTGATTGTCAAAAACTTTTCTGGTGGACATACTTTTTCCCAGTGGAAAATTACTTCAAAAAAAAAAAGGCAGAAAAGAGAAAATTTATTTGGCTTTTTCTTATGCTAAAAATAACTATTTTTACGCGTGAAATACTGTAGATCTAAGATTGTGATTTAACTTCCCTGTCAGTGGATGTTTATTTTTTACCTTTTGACTGAATGACAATATTATGAACACAAATCAAGGAGGAAAACTATTGTAAATGGAAAGCACCTTTTTATTACTTTTAAAATTAATGTTTCATATGATTTCCTAACAACTTTAAACGAGAAATGCTATGGTATGCTGATTCATGATTAAAATAAGGAGATTTACATTTATAAGAAAATCTTATGGGGCCTATAACTTTATTGAATGTTGAATGTTTTTATTTTGAGTTCTAAGCCAAGATTATATTATATTGGATCCGTGTGTCCAACCAAAAGTTTATGTCATTTTCTGCAGTGCGCAAAGCAACACACAGAGATATGAAAGCAGCACATTCATAATAAAAGAGTCATATTTTAAAGGCAAGGCACAGAAGCAAAATAAAAGAAAAAGAAGCTAAATTGAAGGAAAAATAAGCTGAGGCCATAAAAATACAGGAACTTGATATTAATTGATAGGTTACACGGAAGCTCAGCCCTATACAATAAGATTTTTTTTTTCTACAGCAAATTCATTTTCATTAAAAAAATGAGACTTGGTTAAGAAAGTGAAGACTTTCTCTGCCCATCACTTGCTAATTACGTTTTTCTCTGGATGAATATCTATAACCATCTGTAAACCTAAACTCCTTACGTCAGCTGCCTGCTTACAACATCTGCTAGGCATTTACCAACCTGTCCTCCACCATTTAAAAATAAGGCTTTAATTTTATTTTTGATCAGGTAAATGTGTATGTTCCATTTCAATTACAGACTACAGTAATAGCTCAATAGTCTAGCTTTGTTTTCCCTCACTATTCAGCTGTATGGAACACCTGCCTGTCCCCCGTTCTCCCCACCTGCCATGTAAACAGGAAATTAAATTAAACCCTGATTACCTTTGGGTTGATTGAATATCCTTCCCTGTTTATAATACTGCAAGCTGGAGTTTTTCATCAGCTAGTGCGTGCTGTGCCGAAATCCCCAATGGAGCTCTTTTTTGCCAGTCCATCTGCCATGTTGTAAAGGTTCAGATCACTTGTTTTAAGAAACCTACATGTTTTCTTCCCCTCTGTTTCTCCTAGCTGGCATTCACTTCCAAGCCTTCTTTCTTATATTTAGAGATGTCTTTTCAGATCAGTGGTGTTCCCATGGCTGTTAACCTACAATTGCACTTCTCCATTTTGTTTTTTACCAACATTACCTTGAAACCTTTGAACTCTCAGCCACTGTACTTGGTAGATTGCTTCTTCCCGACTTAACTTTGGGAGAGACTTGAGATTTTGCAGAGTTTGTCCTTTTGTTGTGGTCGAAGATCTGTTGTTCGTTCGTCCCTTTAGTGAAAAGTTGATGAAATAAGTTAAAGTGGATCAGATGAAAATCAGAAATTAATCTTGGCAAAAGGAGGCTACCTTACCTTTAGGGCTATTGATCACACACACATACTCCACTGTATTGCTTTGAAAAGAAGTCCTTTCCATATGGGGCAAATGACCACAACAGGTTAAATCTTCCTCACCTTGAAGGTTTCACTTGTTTTCCTCCATAAGAAGACATGTGCTCAAACCACACCAAGAAGACTAAGACTTCACCTTATCTTTGTATAAAAAACAACACTGCTTGGGGGGCGAAAGCCCTAGTAAGCTATACAAAAGTATATAGTAAGCTATATACAAAAGTATGAAGGCTATTGCTTAAGGCATTGTAAGCTGCTGTGAGTCTCCGGAGAAGGGCGGCATATAAATAGAACCAATCAATCAATCAATCAATCAATCAATCAATCAATCAATCTCACAATTAATCCATTCCACCTGATCAGGCAGGGAAAATATGTTGCAGACCCCATCAATTAAAGAATTCTGACTGGCGGGGTCCAGGAAGAGAGGCTTCTCTGCCATTGCCCCTACCCTCTGGACCACTCTTCCCCCCCCATTATTGAAGTAGGCCCCCACTTTCCTGGCTTTTCAAACATATCTAAAGACCTGGTCCTGCCATCTCACTTGGGGGGTCCTAGAGGAGCAGGCAGCCATGGGGTAGTTGCAGGGGTGCTATTCAGCAGGTTCTGACAGGTTCTGGAGAACCAGTAGTGGAAATTTTGAGTAGTTTGGAGAACCGGCAATTGCCACCTCTGGCTGGCCTCAGAGTGTGGTGGGAATGGAGATTTTGCAGTATCCTTCCCCTGCCATGCCCACCAAGCCATGCCCACAGAACCAGTAGTAAAAAAGTTTGAATTCCACCATTGGCTATTTGGTGTCTTGAAGGGCCTCCTCTTGCTATGTAATAATTCAACTTTTAATGTTGAATTTTAACTATCCTTACCTCTATTTTAGAACATAGAATAACAGAGTTGGAGGTCCCCCTGCTGGAGCAGGAGGACCTTATAACATTCCAGACAAATGGCTGTCCAGTCTCTTCTTAAAAGCCTCCATTGATGGAGCACCCACAAGTTCTGAAATCAAGCCATTCCACTGGGTAATTGTTCTCACCATTAGGAAACTTCTCATTAGTTCTAGGCTGCTTCTCTCCTTGGTTAGTTTCCATCCATTGCTTCTTGTTTTGCCTTCTGGTGTGTTGGAAAATAGGTTGACCCCCCTCTTTGTGGCAGTCCCTTAGATATTGAAACACAGCTATCATGTCACCCCTAGTCCTTCTTTTCACTAGACTAGAGAATACCCAAGTCCCGTAACTGTTCTTCATATGTTTTAGTCTCTTCTTCATATGTTTTAGTCTAAAGTTTAGTTTAAAAATTAGTTTTAAATTTTTCTGTGCAGTTTTTGTTTAATATTTCATTTGTACATCACCTAAAATCTCTGTTCGAGGGAGATGGGCAGTTTCTAAATTTGATAAATAAAATAATAAATAATAATAAAGACTCAGGGATCATGTCATTCAGGAGCACTTGGGTTTGTGCGCACTGACCTTTGTTTCCCGGAGTGGAGGGATAGATTCAGGGGAAGAAATGGATGCAATCTGCAATTGTACATCAGTCAGCGCGACCTAAGAATGAGAAAGATGGACCATTGGTACTGTAGTCCAGAAAGCTGTATGAGGAACTCCATGAAATCACCCAGAGTTAAGCTTAATTGACAATATATGCTTTATATTGTCTGTGGTTGATAAAAGAAATGTGGAATTGCACCAGAACTAGAATTTTGAGATTCATGTACAGAAATAAGCAAATAGCAATAGCACTTAGACTTATATACCACTTCATAGTACTTTTACAGCCCTCTCTAAGTGGTTTACAGAGTCAGCATATTGCCCCCAACAATCTGTCTTCCTCATCTTGGAAGGATGGAAGGCTGAGTCAACCTTGAGCCAGTGAGATTTGAACTGCTGAAACTGCAGCTAGCAGTCAGCTGAAGTAGCCTGCAGTTCTGCACTCTAACCACTACACCATCTCGGGTCTCTATTTGTCGTTGTTTTTAATCAAAATTGTGTAGATTGGTGTAAAAAAATAAGAAAACTACTTAGATACATTTTAAAACATTGACGTTGTCCACCTGGGTAAAGGTACAAGTAAAGGTTTCCCCTTTTCAGTTGTGTCCGATTCTAGGGGGCAGTGCTCATCTCCGTTTCCTTGCTAAGGGAACCAGTATTGTCTTCAGACACTTCCGTGGTCATGCGACCATCATGACTATAAGCCGAGGTGCAAGTAATGCTGTTACCTACTCACCGAAGTGGTATCTATTTATCTACTTGCATTTGCATGCTTTCAAACTGCTAGGTTCTCAGCAGCTGGGGAAGTAACTGGAGGTTACCCTTTCACGCCGTGCTTAGGTCTCAAACTGCTAATCTTCTGGTCAACAAGCCCAGTGTCTTAACCATTAGGCTACCATGCCCCTCTATCTACCTGTGTTACAGGGGTGGGTCTACTTACCTATACTACCGGTTCGCAGTGGCATATGCACAGAAGCATTTTGATGACGTCAGGGTCGGTGGGCGGAGCCTCCCACCTGTTTTTCCAATCGGTTCTGTAGAACCGGTGCGAACCAGGGGTAACCCACCACTGCTGTGTTATTTAATTTTTTAAAAAACCAGATAGGTTCTGTTGTAGCCACATGGATTAAATCAAGACTGGCTTTAAATGGGGGGGGGGGGACAACCCTGCAGATAGAGTTTTAAAGAAAAATATTAAGTACCTTGAAAACTCTATGCAAAACTGATGTTTTTCCTAGGATATGTATTCAAGGTTTATCTATATTCAGGAGGTACTAAGAGATTAAAACATGGTGTTTTGAAACTCTGTGATAAATATGTGCTGGAGAAGTCATTTTAGATGTAGCTTAGCAATCGTATAGTTGGCCCTTGCGCTGTGGAGCCAAGCCAAAGGATTGCTCTGACTGTAATGTGGTTTGTTTCTCTGTGCGCTGCTGAATAATCCCTTTCGGGCTGCAAATCTTGTTAGCCAAGCACAGCCCTGGTGTTCATATCTTTATCATGTAAAACTCTTCCTAAAATTTGAAACATTTGGATCTGCTTCGCTACCCATGATTGACGGGAAGCCTCTTGATGAAAGGGTTATGGGAAGGAATACTTCCTGGATATTTTAAGTCCGTTTTCCATCATCTGTTTTCACTGAAATATTCATGATGCCATGTTCACAGATTGGAATGAATGAATGAATGAATGAATGAATGAATGATAAAAAAAAATAGCCGGCCAAGAAATAAATAAGTAAAAGCGTGAAGTGTAACAGGAAGGTGTGTATGTGTTTGTGTTTGTGTATGTGTGTGTATGTGTGTGCGTGTGTAAAAAAGCCCAGAAACTAGTGAATGAGATTTCATTGAACTAGGGCTGCATAAAATCTTGGCTTACATAGGTAGAACCTGGCTAATTATATATATATATATATATATGTATGTATGTATGTATGTATGTATATGTATATGTATATGTATATGTATATTTATGTATGTATGTATGTATATTTTCCCACTGTTATCAACATCAAGCGGTAGCTTGTCTTTGGCAAGCTAGTGTGACAGCCAACTGAGTACGTATCAATGGCGGAAAGGTTTGTGAATCAAGATTATGGAAATTAGGAAATGTATTCCCATTTTCAGTAGGATGCAGTCATACATATTTCTTCTTTCCTCTTTGGCAGTTTGAGATTTAAAGTCAGAGAGGAGCTCTGCCAAGCTGCAGGCATGTTTTGCATTCTGGAAACTTCCTATAGTGTTTTCTTTCACTTCCTATCGTCTATGTTTTTCTTTCTTCCTCCCCTTCTCTTTCAAAGCCTTTATGGAAGTTCTCTGAAGGTTTTGGATGAATCCTTGTGGAAACAAGACTACTAGACTAGAAAGAAAAGATTGGGACTGCATGGTCATTCTGAAGCAGTATCGCAACTTAGCGGCAGATTTGTGAGTGTCAAAGTATGTTCGACATGAGAGTATCTCTTCCTTTTTGCCTGGGACTTTTCTTGAAAGAGAGCAGAAAGCCTAGAAAATGGTTGACTCTTTGGGGATCAACTTTACAAGGATTTTATCTGTACAGCCGACCCAGCAACAAAGAGAGTGAAGTGAGGCATACATGCTCTCTTCCAGGCAAAAGAAGGAATTGGCTCAGGAACAATGATCAAAGGCAAACAATATAAGTTCCTTCCTGCATAAATCCCCATATATCTCTGATTATATTTTCCCCCAAATTTTTAGAATAGAATGGAATGGAATGGAATGGACTGGACTGGACTGGACTGGACTGGACTGGACTGGACTGGACTGGACT
>WNWU01000011.1:6913268-6926025 GCA_012654045.1 Ptyas mucosa | reverse complement strand
TTCAGCTCCCAGAATTCTCCAGCCAGCATAGCTGGGAGCTGAAGTTCACAAGTCTTAAAGCTGCCAAGTTTGGGGACCCCTGGACTAGGCATACCCAATTCCTGCAACTGTTCTTCATATATTTTAGCCTCCAACCCCTAATCCTCTTTGTTGCTCTTTTCTGCACTCTTTCCAGAATCTCAACATCTTTTTTTATAATATAATAATCAAAACTGGATGCAGTAGAAGTTCCTTGGCCTTGCCTTGTTGCTATGGCTGAGAGAACTGGCCCAAAATTACCCAAATGACTTCATACCCAAGGTAGGACGAGAACTTACATTCTCCCAGTTTCTACTCTGGTGCTTTTAATCATTGCACTAAATTCCCCTCTATATTAATGTAAAAGTTTATAATAAGGGCTTAACAATGCTGTCCTTAAAGTAATTCTTCTTCCAATAACTTTTGTGAATGCAAAGAATTATGTGTATTTTCTTCCTTGTATGATATGATCATTCCTGTTTCATGGCCTGCTAGTTTGAGAAGCCAGACGTTTCTTACATTCTAACCTCCAGAAGAAGTGGGAAGGGAGGGTTATATACTAGCTAGCATTTGGACTAACATACCAATAAATGAAATAGGAAAAGAAACTAGATGTCTCCAAAAAAAAAAAAAAAGCTGGAAAGATACAAGAACATGGATAGACATGCTTTCCAGCATAGATTATTTTTTCTTGTGAGGCCCCACATTTTCCAAGATAGTTTAATATGATAAGAGTTTTTCAATATCCTCCATGGTTCATATGGTTTACAGATTATTGAGGTCAATCTAAAAATGGAAGATGCCTTAGAAGCTGTTCTGTTTCTTAACCAGAGGGTGAATCTCTAGTTTGATGTCATACACAATATGATCTTCAGATCAAATGCATGTTGATCTTTCTAACCATGCTTTGGCACACATACCAAAGCGAAGTAGTGAAATTAAGGTAGTTAATTTCTTTAGACAGATCCATCATAGGGCATAACAGAAGCAATAGTTAAAGGGAGAGGAGAGGAGGGGAGGGGAGGAGGGGAGAGGAGAATAAAGAAAAACCTTTGGAAACCATAAGGCTATTGATTAAGTATTAAAAATCTCTCTATTTCTGATAGACAAATCACTTATAGGATTTATTTATTGTATTTATTTATTGGTTCAATTTATATGCCGCCCTTCTCTGGAGACTCAGGGTGGCTTACAATGTGTTAAGCAATAGCCTTCATACTTTTGTATATAGCTGCTTAGTAGGGCTTTCAGGGGGCCCTAAGCGGTGTTCTTTTTTATACAAAGTCACCTTATTGCCCCCACAATCCAGGTCCTCATTTTACCTACCTCAAAAGGATGGAAGGCTGAGTCAACCTTGAGCCTGGTGAGATTCGAACTTGCAGTAATTGCAGGCAGCTGGTGCTACTTAACAGCTCTTTAGTCTGCTGCGCCACCAAGGCTCCAGTGGCAATTATCAATTATCTGTTACTATAACAGATAACAGATTAACAGAGTTGGAAGGGACTTTATAGGTCATATAGTCCAATCCCTCCGCCTAAGCAGGAGACCCTACACCATTTCTGACAAATGGCAGTCCAATCTTTTCTTGAAAGTCTCAAGTGATGAAGCTCCCACAATTTCTGAAGGCAAATGACACTTTGTTGAACTGAAAGTAATTTGCACAGTGATGTGCATCTGTGTGTATGTAGAGGGATGAACTTTTTTTTATAAAGGGTTAAGAGGAGGACTTTTGAGCAATTTCTAGATTCCGCAGTTACAGAACCTTTTTAACCGCACAGTTATGCACTTATGTATTGAAATATAATGCTAGTTTTTAATGTAGTACAATCATGTAGTGATGACAAGTCATTGCATTGAGGGTGTTCCTGACCCAGTCAAGGCGCCAACTGCTTTAAGTTAAAGCTGAGGAAGTAACTGGTTGTACTGTCATTTTTATATATAATGGTTTGCTAAAGATGGGGAATAGGGAATAATTTTAAGATGTGCAAATGCTGATAAAAAAAAAAAGCCAACGGGTAGCATTTAATCTGTTGTGAAGAAGGCATGATTGCAGGAAGAGAAAGCACAAGTCCTTTATAAAAAGGATTAGAGGATTTATCAGAATGAATGGAAAATGGATGTAAGGAAAGAGAATACAGAAACTGCTTGGAATACAGTGAAAAGAATTACCAAGAAGCACAGAAGTGTGTGGAGTTACATTAATGGGAAATATAAAAAGCAGATACAGTACTTGGTGGAATGATGAATCTGTCGAAGAGGGGGAAAAAAATACATAAAACTGAAAGATTGCTGCAAAAAATAAAAAAAGGATGGAAGAAAATGTATAATGTGTATAGAAACAAAACGACTGTTGCAAAGACAGCAAAAAACAGTTAAGATTAAAAGAGGCAGAAAAATGCAGCGATTATAATGGAAATAAAAATTTGTTTTGGACGTGGGTGAAGAAAGCTATAAAACTCCTCCAGCGGAATAGAATAGAATTTAAAAAAGAAAAATGAAGTGATTTATTTATTTGGAAAATGTATATTGCCACCTACTCATTCACGGTGGCTCAAGGCGACTTACAGAAAATAAAAACACAATATAAAAGAAAAAAAAAATAACACCCCACACCCACTTCAGCAATAACACATAGTCATAGCAGCCATTTAAACAGAACTACATTTTCAGGAATTTCTAAAAGAGTATTAGAGTGGGGGCGGGCAGTCTAATTTTCAGAGGGATGATGTTTCAGAGGGAGGGAGCCACAATGGAGAAGGCCCTACTTTTAGGTCCTACCATGTAGCTCCTTAGGAGATGGGACCCACAATATCCTTTGCCTCCCCGTTCTAGTGGGTTGAGTGGATGTGACTTGCAAGAGACGGCCCCTTAGATAACCTGGTCCCAAGCCATGAAGGGCTTTAAAGGTGACAACCAGCACCTTGAATTGCACTTCGAAGCAAATTGGCAACCAATGCAGCTCCCACAGGAGAGGTGATACATGTGCACATCGAGGTCTGCACAAAACCATGCGAGTTACTGTATTTTGAATTGGGGCTTCCGGATGCTTTTCAAGGGCAGCCCCATATAGAGCATGTTGCAATAGTCAAGATGGAAGATGATGCAAGAGTAGGGTCCAGGAAAGGGTGTAACTGGCCCACAACCCACAGTTACGCAAAGGCCCTCCTGGCCCACGACTGCCATCTGCTCTTTGAGCAGGACTCGTGAGTCCAGGTGAATTCCCCAGATTCCGCACAGATTCCAAAGGTAGCAATTCTCCTTGGACCAAAGAACTCCAAACCCAGAGCCACTTGGTCTTGCCACGGTTCAGTTTCAACCCGTTGTTCCCCATCCAGCCCCTAACAGCCTTCAGGCATTGCAAGACGGAGGTCACAGCATCACTTAACTCACCACAGGCTGAGATATACAGCTAAATATCATCAGCATACTGATGATATCTTAGTCCATGGTGATGGATGATATCACCCAATGGCTTCAAGTAGATATCAAATAGGAGTGGAGAGTGTACCAAGCCCTGTGGGTCACCACAAGCAGTGGGCAAAGATTGGATCTTTCACCTCCTATTAACACCGACTGAGAGTGGCCAGAGAGGAAGGAAGTGAACCAGGATAGTACAAAGCCCCAAACTCCCAACCCCCAAAGCCACTCCAGAAGGATACCATGGTCAAAGGTATTGAAAGCTGCCAAGAGGTCAAGTAGAGCAAGGATGGATGTACTACCCCCATCCTGGTCCCTCCAGAGATCATCAAAAAGCATCACCAATGTCGTTTCTGTCCCATATCCAGGCCTGAATCTGACTGGTAGGGATCTAGATAATCCGATTCATCCAGAAACCTCTGAGCTGCTGCACAACCACCTTCTCGACAACCTTCTCCACAAAGGGAAGATTGGAGACAGATCGGAAATTATCCAAGAGGGTGGAATCCGGTGATGGCTTCTTGAGAAGAAGATTTGGATTGAAAGTAAAGTGAGGGGATGTTGGAAGGAGTCCTTTAGATATGAGAATGAGAATGAGAATGATATCTCAAGCAACATGGGGCCATGGGATGCAGGTGGGCTTGCTGATCACGTACCTGGCTCCCTGCCACATGACAGCAGCCCTGCCCGAGCTTCTCAACGTTATTGCCGGGGTGGCGGTCGATACCCCCAGACTTTTGGTTATGGGGGATTTCAACCTGCCGTCTGTCGGTGAGGCGTCTGGGATGGCTCGGGAGTTTATGGCTTCCATGACAGCCATGGACCTGACACAATTAATTCTTGGCCCTACTCATGTGGGAGGACACACTCTGGACTTGGTTTTTGTCTCTGGTCAGTGGCTGAGTGGTCTGGATATAGGGGATATAGTTATCGAACCCCTGTCATGGACAGACCATTCCCTCCTGAGGCTGGACTTTTTGACTGCTGCACCCCACCGCAGGGAGGCGGAACCGACTAGGTGGTTCCGCCCCAGGCACCTGATGGACCCTGATAGGTTCCAGAGGGAGCTTGGGCCAGTTCCTGAAACTCTGGCTCACGACTCGACTGAAGACCTGGCGGCCGCCTGGGATAGGGCGGCCGCTGGTGCTTTAGACCGAGTCGTGCCTTTGTGGCCTCTGGCCCGGCACCGAGCCTGCCCGGCTCCTTGGTTTTCCGAGGAGCTGAGGGAGATGAAGCGCCGGAAAAGACGCCTAGAGAGTAGTTGGAGGGCTAGTCACTCCGAATCCGACCGAACACTAATTAGGTCTCATATTAAGACTTATTTAGTGGCGATAAAAGCGGCAAAGTGTAATTACTTTTCCGCTCTTATTGCATCGGCAGATAATCGCCCAGCCGCCTTGTTTAGGGTGACTCGCTCCCTCCTACATCAGGGAGCGCGGGAGGACCCCTTGCAAGGGCAAGCTGAGGATTTTGCACAGTATCTGCACGATAAAATCGCTCAGATTCGGGAAGGCTTGGACTCTGACTGGGTAGATCCCGGCGGGATGACTGAGGCTGGTCTTGAGAATGTTATCTGGGATGAGTTCGACCCTGTGACTCCTGAGGACGTGGACAGGATCCTGGGGAGGTTAAACGCAACCACATGTTTATTGGACCCGTGTCCCTCCTGGCTGGTACTGGCCACCCGGGAGGTAACATGAGGCTGGCTCCAGAGGATTATAAATGCTTCTTTGAGAGAGGGTTTCTTGCCTCCCGCCCTGAAAGAGGCGGTGGTGAGGCCCCTCCTCAAGAAGCCTTCCCTGGACCCGGCTGTTTTGGCAAACTACCGTCCAGTCTCCAACCTTCGCTTTATTGCGAAGGTTGTCGAGAGTGTGGTTGCGCGCCAGCTCCCACAGTACCTGGATGAAACCGTCTATCTAGATCCATGCCAGTCCGGCTTCAGGCCTGGGTACAGCAGGGAGACGGCATTGGTCGCATTGGTGGATGATCTCTGGAGGGCCCGGGACAGGGGTTGTTCCTCTGTTCTGGTCCTGTTAGATCTCTCAGTGGCTTTTGATACCATCGACCATGGTATCATGCTGCACCGGTTGGGGGGATTGGGGGTGGGAGGCACCGTGTTGCGGTGGTTCTCCTCCTATCTCTCTGACCGGTCACAGTCTGTGTTGGCAGGGGGGCAGAGGTCGACCTCGAGGCGCCTTGCTTGCGGGGTGCCGCAAGGGTCAGTCCTCTTGCCGCTCCTGTTCAACATTTATGTGAAGCCGCTGGGTGAGATCATCCGTGGTTTTGGGGTGCGATGTCATCTGTACGCTGATGATACTCAGCTGTACATTTCCACCCCAGACCACCCCAATGATGCCCTTGAAGTGATGTTCCAGTGTCTGGAGGCCGTGCGGGTCTGGATGGGGAGGAACAGGCTTCGACTCAACCCTTCCAAGACCGAGTGGCTGTGGATACCGGCGTCCCGATATAGCCAGCTGGTGCCATCGCTGGCTATTGGGGGTGAGTTATTGGCCCCTACAGAGGGAGCTCGCAACTTGGGCGTCCTCCTGGACACACGGCTGTCTTTAGAAGAGCACATGACGGCCGTGGCCAGGAGGGCTTTTTATCAGGTTCGCCTGATACGCCAGTTGCGCCCCTTTCTGGATCGGGACTCCTTATGCACAGTCACTCATGCCCTCGTTACATCTCGCCTGGACTACTGCAACGCTCTCTACATGGGGCTCCCCTTGAGGAGCACCCAGAGGCTCCAACTGGTTCAGAATGCGGCCGCACGGGTGATTATGGGAGCGACGGGGCGCTCCCATGTAACGCCTCTCCTGCGCAAGCTGCATTGGCTCCCGTTGGTCTTCCGGGTGCGCTTTAAGTATTGGTCCTCACCTTTAAAGCGCTCCATGGCTTAGGGCCAGGGTATTTACGAGACCGCCTGCTGCTACCGATAACCTCCCACCGGCCAATACGCTCTCACAGAGAGGGCCTCCTCAGGGTGCCGTCAGTCAAACAATGTCGGCTGGCGGCCCCCAGGGGGAGAGCCTTCTCTGTGGGGGCACCTGCCCTATGGAATGAGCTACCTCCTGGAATAAGACTGATCCCGGACCTTCGTACCTTCTGCAAAGCCTTGAAGACTTACTTATTCCAGCAAGCCGGCCTAGCTTAAATGGTTTTAAATTGGGATTTTGAATTTTATAGATTTGGGGTTTTAAATTGGGAGGCCGATCGATTTAATATCTTTTAATTTATCTTAATTTTTGTATTGTATGTATTTTAATTCTGGCTGTCCACCGCCCTGAGTCCCTTCTGGGAGAAGGGTGGGATACAAATTAAATTATTATTATTATTATTATTATTATTATTATTATTATTATTATTAACAGAATTGAAACAAATGCTGCAAGTCTTAGTGTCTAAGAAAGCAGGTAATGCTGCAAATATATATGCTATTATTGGACAAATATTTAAATATGGGTGTGATCTGTTCTATGGCTCTATTGTTGAGTGTATGAGAAGACTACACATGTGCTTGATAAAGGAGGAAAATGCTGTTATTGTTTCCTTAGGTCAATAGAAAGGCAGCAGTGGACACAAAAACATAGAGGGAGATTGTATTTGTTACTTTTGTATGGAAAGGAGTTTTTTTTTTAAAAAAAAATTGATTTATATGCCGCCCTTCTCCGGAGACTCAGGGCGGCTTACAGTGCGCTAAGCAATAGCCTTCATACTTTTGTATATTTATACAAAGTCAGCTTATTGCCCCCACAAACTGGGTCCTCAATTTACCTACCTTAGAAAGGATGGAAGGCTGAGTCAACCTTGAGCCTGGTGAGATTCAAACCTGCAATAATTGCAGGCAGCTGGTGTTAATAACAGGGTGCTTTAGACCACTGTACTACCAAGGCTCTTTTTTGTCAGAGTTCTAAACAAAAGGATACTCAAGGAAATAATGCTGCTGTATGTCAGACTGGGATACTCAGGACAGAGTTTTTTCTATTTGGCAATAGCACTTAGACTTATATACCATCCCTTGGTTTACAGAGTCAGCCTATTGCCCCCAACAATCTGGGTCCTCATTATACCGATCTCAAAAGGATGGAAGGCTGAGTCAACCTTGAGCTGGCCAGGATGGCACTCCTGGCAGTGAGCAGAGTTAGCCTGCAATATTGCATTCTAACCACCACGCCACCACAGCTATTTATCAAGTCTTTGACAAATAATACGAATGTAAGAAATAATTTTATTGGATGCTTTTTGATTTAGAGAAAACATATGACAAGGTGAAGATTGATTGATTGATGAATTCAATTTATAGGGCTACTCAATCAAGTGTAATGGAGAAATTATGTGGTAACTAGGAGTTGGCAATGATTTGATTGCACAAAATCAATCAGCTAGCGATGGAAGGTAACTTACAGGAAAGTTGAAGATATTAATTTATAAAACAATAAAACAGTGAAATAACAACTGAACTAGGGAAAATAAAAAGCATAAACTACAAAATTTCCAGTGGGCTTACCATCTGCTCTGGCCAAATACTTGCAGGAAGAACTGGGTTTTAAAGGGCTTTCTATGAGGCAGATGTTAAACGCCAACCAGATCTTGAGGGTATGCAGGTCCAAAGGGTAGAGACTTCAATTATGGAATGTTTGCGCAAAAAATGGAGTTGAAGATTGATTGATGAATGCAATAAGAGCTGCATGTGATGGAAATAAATTGTGTGTGAAAATAAATGGAATACTTAGCAAGCGGTTCATTACTGAGCAGGATATAAGACAAGAAGATACCACGTTCTCTTAGCTTGATGTATTTATGTGTAAATATATAAGGGATGCCTATGGCAATATTAGATGCAAATTGGTTGGAAACATAAATGTACATGTATTTTTGCATGCAGATAATATGAAGTTGCTGGCAACCTTCATAATTTGCCACTGGTGTTAGATAAATTGTGTCTACGATATAGCAAGGAACATGGATCTGTAAACTAATGTATCAAACAAGATACTTGTGTTTGACAAAAAAAATTGTATGAACAATTGCGAGTTATATTTTCAAGAGGTGAAAAACTAGTGGAAGGGGATGAATTTGTGTACCTTAGTAGGTGGCTAATTAAACATGTGGAAGTAGATTGAGAAATTTTACAAGTAGTTTTCTATCTTCTTTCTTATACAGAAGAGTTGGATATATTGGGAGAAACATGAAACAAGTTGAAAGCATCAGGAGTGGGATAGCTAAAGAATGTGTGTGGTTAAACGAAAATAGATCAAGTCAAGAGTAAATGGCTCCTGAATGACTGTGGTTAATAGAAATTGAGGATACAAAAGTGATAATAAAAGGCAAGCAACCAGTACAAACAAAAGGATAGAGAAAAATGATGTGGATCCAATTTCAAAACATGAGAAGAAGGAAGATATTTTGTTTTGTAAAAAAGGAAGATCAAGAAAGCACTAGCTCTAGTACTAGCTCTAGCACTTAGACTTATATACCGCTTCACAGTGCTTTACAACCCTCTCTAAGCGGTTTACAGAATCAGCCTATTGCCCCCAACATTCTGGGTCCACCTCGGAAGGGTAGAAGGTTGAGTCAACCTTGAGCCTGGTGAGATTCGAAGTGCCAAACTGCTGGCAGTCAATGATCAGCAGAAGTAGCCTACAGTACTGCATTCTAGCCACTGCGCCACTGCGGCTCTTGATTAGCCATGATTAGATGGAATTCATGAGAACCTCAAAGAAAGAAATTTATTTTTATTTATTTGTTATATACCGCCCTTTCTCCGAGAGGACTCAGGGTGGCTCACAACAATAAAACAGAAAAATAAAACAAAAACTCTGGGTTAAAAGGTACACATAAAATCCCTAAAATCAATTAAAATCCATTGTAAAGTCCCCATCAGTCCAGGCCGGCCAGGCGAAATAGCCACATTTTTAGTTTGCGGCGGAAAGAGCGAAGGTCGGGGCCCATCTGGAGCTCCAGGGGAAGCTGATTCCAGAGGGTAGGTGCGCCCACAGAGAAGGCCCGCTCCCTAGGGGTCGCCGGCTGACACTGACACCGACGGCACCCCGAGTAGGCCCTCTCTGTGGGAGCGCACCAAGCGATGGGGAGCTGTTGCTGGCCGCAGAAGGTCCGCCAAATACCCCGGTCCTAAGCCATGTAGGGCTTTATAGGTAATCACCAGCACCTTGAATCTCGCACGGAGGGCAACCGGTAACCATTGCAGGTTGGTCCAAATCTCATTGGAAATGAGATTTAAAGAATAAAAGTATTGTATATAGTGATATATAGATATAGAACATAGAATAATAGAGTCAGAAAAGATCTTGGAGGTCTATAATTGAACCCCCTACCCATGGCAGGAGACCCTGTGCCATTTAGGACAAATGGCTGTCCAAAACCTCCAGTGATGGAACACCTACAACATTCGGAGACAAACCATTCCACTGGTTACTGTGGTCGAAGCAAACATGGTTGGCAAGGACAGAAGGTTATAGAGTGGGGCTGATGGTGTAGAGATTTAATTCATTTAATTCCTCAATGAATCACAGCCTATATGCAGTGGTGGGATTCAGCTGGTTCAGTCCAGTTCGAGAAAACCGGTACTAAAAATTATGTGTCACCCCATCCGCCCTCCTCAGTTACTTCTCGTTTGCTCGCCCGGCATAGCTGCTGCTGCTCTCCATCTGGCTCCCTTGCTTGCCTCGACCACACAATCCCTGAGGGCCAGCCAGCTTACTTGCCTTTGGCTGCATCCCATGTGGCACTCTCTACGCGGCCGAGATGAGCTGCCCTGATCTGCCTGGCGTATGTGATTTAAAGCAGCACTGTGGTATAAGTACAAGCGAAGTAGAGCTAGAGCTGTAACCCTGGAGTGGAGGCAGATAATGGTATTAGACAACACCTTTTCCTTAGAGTGCGAATGAAATGGTGTGAAAGGACACATAGGCTGATACAATCAACACTATTGCCTCCAGAACACATTGATGGAATCAAACAGGATAGAATCCATGCAGTGTGAAAGAATGCAGGGGCAGCATAGTAAGGTCACCCCTAATCCCTCATCAAGGACATTCTACTGTGAAGATCCCGCTGCGATGGACAATATTACTTTTTTTAAAAAAACCTTTCTTATCTAGTGTCACCAATGAAACGTATATAATCTACAATCTTCCTTTGTTCAGTGCTCTCCTGCTGTTCTTAGGAAGAGCTCAGGGATCACTGTAATTTTAGGATGTCTATAAAGGTAAACTTGGTTTAATCTGCTTTGGTCCCTCGTTTAAAGTGGGAATGTTTTTTTTTCTCAACACCAGTGGTGGGTTGCCCCCGGTTTGGACCGGTTCGCAAGAACCAGTAGTAAAACCAATGGGAGGCCCCGCCTACCGCCCCGGATGTGGTCATTGGCAATCTGCGCTTGCACAGAAGCTTCCTGCGCGATCCCGTTGCGAACTGGGAGTAAAGAACCCACCCCTGCCCAACACTTTTAAATTATACAGTACATACATAAATCTCATTCTTTTATTTTTGGGGGTTTCCTATTCCTCACCATTTTTTGTACTTGACATAGAGTTTATTATCCCTAAAGGATATAATGCAATGCTGTATTTCTCAGTCTTGGCAGTCTTAAAATGTATAGACTTTTAGATCCCAGAATTCTCCAACCAGCATGCTGACTAGGGAATTCTGGGAGTTGACGACCACAAATCTTAAGGTTGCAAGGTTTGAGGAAACCCTGGGGTAATAGGTAGGTAGAGGAAACCATCCACACCGTATTTAATTCATATATTAAGGAAATTCAGATGATAATCAAGAATAAGAGCTATTTAAAAATTGGATTTTTCCTTTTAGCAAGCATTTTGCAACCTTTTCAGGATTTTCAGCTGCGGGAAGGAAGATTTGTAAGCTGGCTTCAGATTTGGAGTTATTGTGTAAATATGTTCACAGGAATTGCAAATGCTTTACACAAATCTGACAGCAACTATAAAAGACTTTTGGACATTTATTTTCCTTCTTGTGTTGCCGAATTCCTAGAAACAGTTGAAATCTTATATACCCCTAGTTTAGATCAGAGGCTTTTTGTCGTGTTTAATAATGTGATAAATTATTCTCTTTTGGGGGGGGGAGGGGCAGGATTTTTTTTCTTTTATAATCCGCAAGGAATCTTTGAGTGGTAAAATAGATTTTTGTCTTCTAGTGTAGGAAATGTACAGGCTGTTAATATTCTAACAACCCACAATGACTTTTTAAGCTCTTTTCTCCTGGATGGCTTGTAGCATCTCTGTCAGTGCATCTTTTTCCACCCCCAAACAGCTGCCATCAAATAGGTTGTAAAATAAAAACGGATGATAATGCTTTGCTGCCTGTATGATTTAACTGTATAGTCTAATGGAAGAGAGCAGGAAAAAAAAACCACAGGAAGTCATGTCCCCCAAATATTTTTTACCATCTCCTCTTGTCTCTCCTTTTGTCTCAGTCCCTTGCAGTCTTTATTTTTAGCAAATGATATGCTAGATCTTTGGAACTCTCGCTGAAAATACATTACTCGTTCTATGTTGCAAGGGAAATAAGTGGGGTAATGAGAATTGCAGGTCCCAAACTATTAATCCTGATGCCTTGGGGTGCCTCAGTTGTAAAACAGAGTGGTTTCATGACCCACTTGATTTTAGGACCTTTTTCGTGGTGGTTGTTAAGCAAACTCAGTGGTCACAAAACAGTGCACTAAGGGCATGATTTTGCCAAAAACAAGAAATAAATTTCATCAGATAACCATGAAGGCCCTGACCATCAGAACTTCAAATTTGGGTCATAAGTAGCCTCAGAGTAGGTCCATCGGAACTTCAGGTGGTCACTATGCAAGCAGTCAGAATTTGAGGACTTCCTGAGCATAGTACATTTTAGACAATCAAGCTTCATGCATGTCATTGAAGCATATAAACATGCATTCTGTATAAATCAAAAGGATTAGGACAAGGATTCCTCAGGACTTGAACTAGGCACCTATGGATCATTCTTCTCCTTGATCTCTCCTTTTGAAACTGTTGGAATCCCCTTGACATACTGCAGTGGAAATTCAGGGGCAAAGTTTATAGCCGTAGTTTGAGTGACCAAAAGAAAATGCTTTTACCTTGTTTCTTTGGGCTTTTGCTCAGCTTTCAATGCTGGACTTGGGCATTTCCCTCCTGTTTTTTAATTATTATTTTATTATGCCTTCCTTACCCTGCCCGCTGTGATTTTATTGCTTTGCTCGGTGCAGCCTGGGGCTGCAAACATTCCTTTCATAATCAATGCTTGGCATTTTATTTTATTTTATTTTATTTTATTTTATTTTATTTTATTTTAT
>WNWU01000011.1:6902039-6913258 GCA_012654045.1 Ptyas mucosa | reverse complement strand
ATTTTATTTTATTTTATTTTATTTTATTTTATTTTATTTTATTTTATTTTATTTTATTTTATTTTATTTTATTTTATTTTATTTTTTTATTTTTTTAGTCAAGCATGTATTTTATGACAGATGCAAGTGTAAACATAATTATAAATACATGAAATGGATATGAATAAAAGAAAACTTTAGGACAGGGATGGTAGGCATGCTGGTGCGCTTATACACGCCCTTTACAGACCTCTTAGGAATGGGGTGAGGTCTACAGTAGACAGTCTAAGGTTAAAGTTTTGGGGATTTGGGGAAGAAACCACAGAATCAGGTAGTGCATTCCAGGCATTGACAACTCTTGTTACTGAAGTCATATTGTCTGCAATCGAGTTTGGAGCGGTTTACCATGAGTTTGTATCTATTGTGTGCTCTTGTATTGTTTTAGTTGAAGCTGAAGTATTCATTGGCTGGTAGGACATTGTAGCAGATGATTTTATGTACTATGCTTAGATCAGACCGAAAACGGCAAAGTTCTAAGTTGTCTAAAGCCCAAAATTTCAAGTCTGGTGGCATAAGGTATTCTGTTGAGAGCAGAGGAGTGGAGGACTCTTCTTGTGAAATATGTCTGGACTCGTTCGATTGTATTAATGTCTGATATGCAGTGCGGGTTCCAGACAGATGAGCTGTATTCAAGAATTGGTCTGGCAAAAGTTTTGTATGCCCTAGTTTGCAGTTCGATATTACCAGAGAAGAAACTACGCAAGATTAGGTTATCAACTCTTAATGCTTTTTTGAAGAAGAGCCTCAAAATTCGGCTGCGAGTAAAGCAATGTATCCTGTCAATTGAATGTGGAATATAAATCCATTTAATACATAGTATATTAAATATAGATGCGGTGCCTGAAGAGAATAGTTTTTGAGCAGTGTGTGCTACCTGGTCTAACATATGCCAGTGAAACATGGACACTAACCTCACAATTGATACAAAAGGCATAATTGATGCCAAGAGCCAGGGAAAGATACATGCTCAGCATTACGAGATAAGATAGAAAAACTTGCACATGGCTTAGAGAGCAAAAAAACCCCCTCTAAATGGTATCATCAAGAGAGTAAAAGAACTGAAATGGAAATGAGTTGGTCACATAGTAAGAAGAACTGATGGCAGGTGGACCAAGGCAGTCATAGAATGGATCCAGAGGTGGGATTCACATAATTGAACAACCCAGCACTGAAAATGGCTTCGCTCATGCACACACCTTCCACATATGGACGCAGCCTTCTGTGCATGTGCTTTGCTCTCATGCACGCTTGCATGCATGTACACGGCTTAAAAAACACAACTAAACCAGTGGTGGGTTCTAAATTTTTTTACTACCAGTTCTGTGGGAGTGTCTTATTTTGTGGGCATGGCTTGATGGTGACAATTATTTAAGATTTAGCAGAGGTACTGGTCTACCAGGCTTTTAACTGCTTGCAGAGCTGTACCGATCTACCCATTTATTTTTGCAGGCACTGGTCTACCCATTTATTTTTACAGGCACTGGTCTACTCATATATTTTTGCAGGCACTGATCTACTCATTTTTTTTCTTTTAACACTGATCAGCTGTAGGGCGGCCCTTTGAAGCCTCATGGCAAGAGTTTAAGCAGTTTTTTCCCTCTAGCCAACAGCTGGGACTCAGGAGGCAGCAATAGATTGGGGGTGGGACCAAATTAAAGGTAAGAATAATGTGGGGTGGGGGGGCGCTGGGGTGGGGGGGCAGAGGGGGCAGAACCAGTTTGGTGATGTCATATTGTCACCGCTACCGGCTCAGGAAAACCGGGCCGAAACGGGAGGAACCCACCACTGAACTAAACAGGGTGGCATAGCTCCGGGGCAGGTGGGCGGGTAGGCGGGCCCACCTGCAGATCACATGTTTGTATGTGAGTATAAATGTACATATTGTATGCAAGTCAGTGGTGGGTTGTCCCCAGTTCGGACCGGTAGTAAAACCGGCGGGAGGCTCCGCCCACCCACCCCCTGGATGTCATCATCCGTGATCTGCGATCCCGTTGCAAAGTAGTAAAGGTAAGTAGAACCCACCCCTGATGCAAGTGTGTATAAAAACACACATCCACACAAGGCTTTTAGAAACCTTGTGGAAAATAATATTGCCACAATATGTCTTGCAACAATAAAACAGAAAGATCTGGCTTGATTATATGTCTGCACTTTAAAATTTGCAGCCTTTTTTTCACCATTTCATGCTTCATGGCCATTGGTTTATTTGTTATTTAAAAAGAGGGGGGGAAAAAGGAAGAACACACAGAGATGGAATTTCCACTCTTTGACAGAATAAAAAGGTTTATCGGCCCAATTGTGAAACCTATTATAATGGTTCTTTCTGCAATATTAATGTTCTGGGCTTTCATCAGAAAACACAATGGAATTGTTTTGTTTTCATGAAAACCTTTTCTATTTTGCAATCAAATTTCTCTTTGCTATTTGTCACTGGGCTGCCCATTTTCTCCTTTTTCACCCTTTCATAACAAGATATATATATATATATACATTTTATTTGCTTAAATCCTACTGTATTCCTTCTAGAAAATGTTCTTCTTTTGTGGGAATGGGGAGTTACTCTAATCTTTTGTTAATTCATTCGAGCTGACTCATTTCTCTTCCCAGTTTTTTCAAAAGATGTGTTTCTTCATTTTTGTCAAATCTCCTTCCTGCAGTCAGGAAAATCACATATTTCCTCAGCATGTGCGGAAGATAGTCAGAATGTCAAAATATATATTTTAATGTGGTTTCTTGAACAAGTAGAATAGAATACAGAGTTGGAAGGGACCTTGGAGGTCTTCTAGTCCAACCCCCTGCTTAGGCAGGAAACCCTACACCACTTCATACAAATGGTTATCCAACATCTTCTTAAAAACTTACAATGCTGGAGCATTCACAACTTCTGGAGGGAAGTTGTTCCACTGATTAATTGTTCTAACTGCCAGGAAATTTCTCCTTAGTTCTAGGTAGCTTCTCTCCTTGATTAGTTTCCTCCCATTGCTTCTTCTCCTGCCTTCAGGTGCTTTGGAGAATAGCTTTTGTCCCTCTTCTTTGTGACAACCCCTGAGATATTGGAAGACTGCTATCATGTCTCCCCTAGTCCTTCATTTCGTCTATTTCTCTTTCTATGTTGTAGATTTAGGATGTGTGTATGTGTGTGTGTGTGTGTAAGTGTGTGCACATACCTTAGAGTCAATCTGGGCTCTTGGTGACTACCTAGAGGATGATGATGTTATCCATTCAGTTCTGTCCGACTCTTGGTGGTTCTATGGGCCAGGTCTCTCCATGTCTTCCGATCTTGCAGTACTTTTTTGAGTTGTTTCATGCTCTGGCTCAAGTCAGCTTTGGTTGTGTCCAGCCACTGTGTTCTTTGGCAGCCTGGTTTCCTTTAACCACTAACTCGCATGACATGGCCAAAATAAGTAAGATGCAGTTTTGTGATTTTTGCCTTCCAGTAACATGTCAGGTGACTACATAGATATTCTATGCATTTTCTTGGCAACATCTTCAGAAATGATTTGCCATTGCCTTCTTCCCCAAGGCAAGGCCATAAATTAAATTAAAGGAGCCTGAGTGGTGTAGGAGGCTAATGCCTCCTACTAAGGCAGCATTTAACATCCAGCTGCCTGCAATTACTGCGAGTTCTAATCTCACCAGGCTCAAGGTTGACTCAGCCTTCTGTCCTTTCTAAGGTGGGTAAAATGAGGACCCGGTTTGTGGGGGCAATAAGCTGACTTTATATAAATATACAAAAAGTATGAAGGCTATTGCTTAACGCATTGTAAGCCACCCTGAGTCTCTGGAGAAAGGCGGCATATAAATAAATAAATAAATAAAAATTAGCAGTTGGTTGCCAACTGCCAATATGCAGTCATGTGACCTTGGGTGAGGTGGACCTAACTTTAAAATCGGATCATAAGTAGCTTTTTGGGGTCCATCACAAATTTGAATGGTTGTAAATGGCTGATTGCAAGTTCAGGATTACCCTGCAAGGGAGATCCATTTGTTAATCCTGCAACTGAGTCCATTTCTCACTTCATAATAAACATTTTTTAAAGTTCATAAGGCTGTTATATTCTGTCATGCCTTTTGCCTTGACTGACTGTGGGCAATGACAGTAGCTAGATATATTCTCTGTTACAATTTATGTTACCGTATTTTTTGGAGTATAAAACACAGCTTAATTTTTGGCGAAGAAAATAGGGGAAAAAAATCTGCCTACCAGGTATGCATCTGGCTAGCGTCCTTAGTCTGGTCAGCTTCAGCACATTAGTTTGGTGGTTTTTTTATCCCCTGCTTGGGGATAAAAAACAGTTTCTAAGGCACAGCTGAGAGGAAGCAGCAATGAGAAAAGCAGGCAAAGCACGGGGAGATCGATTCACTTGGCTAGCGCCTAGTTAGGGCTGGAAAAAAGCTTCTAAAGAACAGCTGAGAGTTGGAGCAAAGCATGGAGATCGCTTCACTTGTTAAGGCCTTGTTAGGGATGAAAAAAGCTTCAAAAAAGCTACATTTGGAGTATAAGACACACCCAAATTTTCAGCCTCTTTTAGGGGGGCAGGAAGGTGTGTCTTATACTCTGAAAAATATGGTACTTTTGGGTAGCCAATTTGTCTAGTGGTTAAGGCACCCTGCTAGAAACTGGGAGACTATGAGTTCTAGTCCTGCCTTAGCTGGGTGAACTTGGGCCAGTTACTTTGTCTCAGCCCTAGAAAGGAGCCATTGTGGCAAACTGCCATATTCTGAAATCTTGCCAAGACATCAGTCAACATTAGCCAAAAACTGATTTAAAGTAAGGTGACCAGACGTCCCGCTTTGGCGAGGCAATCCCAATTTTCAACAATTTGTCCCGCGTCCCGCAGCGTTTTAAAAAAGTCCCGATTGGCGGGAGAATGGGTTTGCTTACCCCGCCCACCCCCAATCTATTGCTGCCTCCTGAGTCCCAGCTGATGGCTAGAGGGAAAAAAAACTGTTTAAATTCTTGCCGGGGGGGGGGGGGGCTTCAAAGGGCCACCCTACAGCTGATCAGTGTTAAAAGAAAACAAATGAGTAGACTGGTGCTTGCAAAAATAGAAAAAACAGCCCCTTTCAGCATAGGTTAATTACCATAAGTTGATTAGATTGGCCTCCCAGCTCTCAGCTGATTTGCTCTCAGCTGTTTTGGCTAGCTGCAAAGAGTGCTGCTGGAGCACTTTTTTTTTTCTCCTTGTGCAATTCAAGCTGAAACCGAAACCGAAACTAAAGCAGGTTGTTGGCTTTGCTGTTTGCTTGCAACGTTGGAAAGGCAGATTTCTTTTCTTTTTCCTCATCAAAAAAGGTAGGTGCAAATAATGGGAAATTTATGGCAAATGGCAAAAGAGGAGAGTTCAAGATTTTAAAACACAAAAGAAAAAAAAGCTCTATTTAACTAGGGAATTATAATAATTGAGATACTATTAATTGTATATTGTGTTGAAAGTAAAAATGGTTAAGTTGTGGTTTGGAGGAATATATGGGGGAAATTATTTGGTTTATTATTATTGGTAAATATAATTAATTGATTTGTAAGAAATTGGATTGCATGGAAATAATTGGAATATTCATGTTCATATTGATTAATATACAAAAAAGATAGTTATATAACTAATTGATTTATATTAAAATGTTGAATTTGTATTAAACAACTGTAATATTACATAATTAATCAATGTGAGGATGGATATAAAAATAGATGACAAGGAGAAGGGGTATAATATAGAATAGAAGGGAAAAATTGAATTTGATTAAGATTAGAGATGAGGATGAAGGGTAATATTGTTTTTTTTAAAAAATAGATGAGGAATAAATATGGCAAAAAGGAAATATAGAAATTGTAAATTTAATTGAAATGACTAAACACTGTTTAAATTTGTGAACCAGCCAAATACTCTGTTGAAAGAAAATACATTGTATGTTTGTATGTGCGTTTCTAATTATTGCTATTTATTGATATTTGTTCTCTTTTATTCTTTAAAGTTTAACAATTCATTCTTTATCTTAATATCTTTATATTTGTTTGGGGTTTTTTTTCTTCCCTTTCATCTTTTTTATTGTACAGCAATCTTTCTCCTCAAACCTACCACCTCTCTCTTTTCTACTAGAGGGCTGAAAAAGTTATTTTTGACTGGTCCTCGTACTTTTGAACAGTCCTCGAACTTACGACTGTCCTCACATTTTACCATGGTGAAGAGAAGCAGTTATGAAATGAGTGACATGTTTGTTAAGAATGCTACAATGGGCATAAATGATGACCAGTCATAAGTGCGAAGACTGGTCAAAAGTGCGAGGACCTGTCCGAAATCACTTTTTTCAGGCCTCTGGGTAGTCCTTTTGTGCACATGGACTATTCAGAGGGCTGAAAAAGTTATTTTTGACTGGTCCTCGCACTTTTGAGCAATCCTCGAATTTACGACAGTCCTCACATTTTACGTTTTTGCCCTATCTTATCACCATGGTGAAGAGAAGCAGCTGTGAAATGAGCGACATGGTTGTTAAGAATGCACGGGCATAAATGTGAGGATGGTCATAAGTGTGAGGACCAGTCAAAAGTGTGAGGACCTATCAGAAACGACTTTTTTCAGCCCTCTGAGTAGTCCCTATAGAATAAAATAATACTATACATAATTTTTATTTATTTATTATATTTGTAAATTGTACTTATGTTGAAATTTTTTTAAAAAAATATAGTACAGTACTATTTTTGTGTTCTATGAAAATGTTTGTTGCTCCATATATATCAAATTTTAATCAAGCCAGCCCCCCCCCCCCACCCCCGGTCAATGGTGTCCCTCTTTACCAATGTTAAAATCTGGTCACCTTAACTTAAAGGCATGTGTACACACACACACACACACACACACACACACACACACTTTCCTCCACACTCAAATCAATCTTGTTTGGTCACTGGGAATCTTCTTTGAATGGATGGTTGACAATTATTGTTGACAATAAACAATGATTTACAGCAGATGTTCTTATTATTTGTCCCTGTCCATGTCATCCTGAGTTTAATCCAATCCAGGATTTATTTTACATGCAAACATTGAGTTATTGAGGAAGAAAGATGATTCGTTCTCTTTTGAAATTTGCTTGCTTGGATTTGAAGACCCTCGTTTTAATGAACTCAACAGATCCTCATCTTTTGAGGAAGAAGGGCATTGCTTTTCACTATGGGTTTTGATTGGTTTTTTTTACTGTATTGGAATTCGAAGGCCAGACTGGATGTGCTATTAATTTGTGAATGCAATTAATATGTGCATTTTTGGAGGAAAAAGCATCAGGAGATGCTTTAATGGCATTGGTATTACTTTCTCCTCCTTAGAAAAAGCAGGACACTAACTCATATTGCTTTGGGAAAGGATGCCAGTGCATTTCTAATGGCCCTTAGACTTCCCCTCAGCTGCTATTCCCATTATGTGCACATTAGTTGCATTGATGCAATTAGTGCTTAATGTGAATTGCTTCCCTCGTGTGTGCAATATATGATACTTCTCTATTTTTCTTCCCTTTGGGTTATTTGTTGGATTTATAGCCTGATTTTCCTCAAAGTGGCATACATTCTGCTTCCCCCCCCAAATTCTTTCCCCCCTAAGAATCAATAGTAAAAAAATAATAATAAAAAAACATCATTCAGTGTGGTTTTTCTAGCTCAGAGGGACTTAAACGCAAAGCTTCCTGGTCCGAAATCTTCAACCTTCCCTCATGTAGGATTTTTAAATAAAAAGAAGTTCAGATGAAGCATCCTTATTTGTTTTAGGTCTCTGTAAAATGGGGACGATATTGCTATTCCCTTACTGTATGTTTTACATATTTGTCCTTGATCAATCACTACTGGAGACAGTAATCAGAACGCGCTGTCTTAATTGTGGTGCCGTAGGGTTCGTTTAATGTTCCTCCTTGCATGTCAAATCCTCTCTTCCCTGCTCAGAATCCAGTGTCCTAGAGACATTTTCATTTTTAGTTGAGTCTGCATATTTCATGCTTCTTCTTCTTCTTCATTTTTTTTTTCTGGATAAGATCAAGTCTCACTTAATTGGCAGTGATTTGCCAGGAGACTTTTAAACATTCTAGGGCACTCTCTGTCTTCCTCTTACCACTGATTTTGTTAAGTGATGAGGGCCATAGAAGAACCTGAACTGAATAATAAACAAATACTGATACTGGCAAATGCAAGACTGAAACTGAAATAAATCCATAGCAAATATTCCCTCTAGTTCTGGCCTGTCTCCTTCTAGCTTCTTCTTAAAAGACAGCTACAATGGGCTAGGGTTTGTTTGTTTTTTGCCCTTTTTTTTCTGGCAGAGAGGGCAAGAGAGGGAAGAAATGGCCATGTCAAATGCTTCAAACAACCTCAGGTGGTTTAAGGAGTACAAAAACTCTGTACTGAAATTTTAATGTATGTGTAAGGCTATAATAGCTTGCATGACCCATAAGAGTTCATGTAATGTCATAACCATTCAGAAATCCCAGGTTTAGATGTTAACCAACCCAGGCCATGGAAGCTCACAGAGTGACTTTGGGTCAGCCATTCTCTTTTACTCCAGCCTGCTTCATAGGGTTTGATTGATGAAGTTGAAAGAGGAGAGTGGAAAAGTTGACTTCAAATTCAACATTAAAAAATAAATAAATCATGGCATCTAGTCCCATCGCTTCCTGGCAAATAGAAGAGGAAGAAATGGAAGCAGTGCCCACTTCCTTGGGCTCCAAGATCAGAGGTGGGTTTCAGCAGGTTCTGACCAGTTCTGGAGAACCGGTAGTGGAAATTTTGAGTATTTCGGAGAACCAGTAAACCACCTCTGACTGGCCCCGCCCCCATCTATTTCTGCCTCCCGAGTCCCAGCTGATTGAGAGGAAATGGGGATTTGGCAGTAACTTTCCCCTGGGGTAGGGTGGCAATGGAGATTTTACAGTATCCTTCCTCTGCCACACCCACCATGCCATGCCACGCCCACCAAGCCACGCCCACAGAACCGGTAGTAAAAAATTTTGAAACCCACTACTGTCCAAGATCACTGCAGATGACGACTGCAGCCATGAAATTCAAAAATGCTTGCTCCGTGGGAAGAAAGTTCTGGCAAACCTATACAGCATATTAAAAAGCAGAGACGTTACCTTCCTGACAAAGCTTTGCATAGTCAAAGCTATGGTTTTCCCAGTAGTAATGTATGGCTCTGAGAGTTGGACCATAAGGAAGGCTGAGTGCCAAAGAATTGATACTTTTGAATTGTGGTGCTGGAGAAGACTCTTGAAAGTTCCTTGGACTGCAAGGAGATCAAATTAGTCAATCCTCAAGGAAATCAAGCTTCACTGTCCTTCAGGAGGACAAATACTGAAATATAAGTTCAAATATTTCAGACTCCAGATCTGGAGTCCTAATATCAATCCAGTAAGGAGTGATGCTATATAGTCCTTTGGGCAAGTTTTCTACTGATCTTTCTCCTTTTGTTCTCGTTCACAAATTCATTTCTTCCCATCCCTTTCTCTGCCCCTTTACTACCTTTAGTAACATATAGATGATCCCACTTAGATTTATCAACAGCAGATCGAATAGCCGTGTCTACCCAAATTCTTGCAAATATGGTGCGCTTGAGTTTCTTGGATGCAACTGAAGAATCTGATTTTATGCGCAGCGATGATAAATCGGCAATGTTTTTATGCAAGTTTCTATTGAACTTTAGGAATGAAACATTCATGTCCTGTTGCAGTCAATGCAGTGATAAACAAATTTATTGGAAAACAATGATATATTATTCATCTTTGGTTTAAAATATTACTTTTGGCAATAAATTATTTTCTGAAATATTTTCTTTTTTTTTTTTGCTTGTGGTGATTAAATATTTGTGAAAGTTATTTCTACCAAATCCTCTTGTAAAAATCTGAAGTGTCACTCATACATCAGCATATGTATGAAACCTCTTCATGTTAGGTGTGCTCAGCTAGAGCCCCAGAGATAACATTATGTTAATTGCTGCCCGAAACATCTACCTGCTGTCACGTTTCTTATTAACATTGACTAGGTTCCTATTACTGTTTGAATAATCAGAATGAGCTTCTGTTGTCATTGCTGAAACAAAGGGATTTCAGTTCTAATTTACCAAAATGCCATAAGCAAACTGTGTTAGAAAGAGGGACAGGACTGTTGTTGGGTAAATGTTTACAGTGGTTCTTTGGACTTTGATTGCTTCATTAAGCATTGATGACAAAAGTGTGTAAACTTATCTGAATTGACAGAACCTCTTTTAATAAGTTGTAAAAAAACCTCCCATCTTCATTTCCTCCATACTTTGATGTTAAGCTGTCAGCACCTTCCATAACAGCATGAACACCAGAGGTCTGGAGAAAAGGGTGGATGTGGGCAGAGTTGGAATTTGGGAAACAAAACAAAGCAGGGGTGAAATTCACTGACCTTCCCTACTGGTTCGCAAATGTGCACGCGCCACTCGCACGCTTACTTCGTTCTTGCGCGTCATCATCTGCACATGCACAGGGGCTTAAAATGTCGCAAAAAAGCAATGTCATGAAGTCCACGTGGGTGGGCGGAGCCTCCTGCAGCTGCCGCTAGCAGTTCGCTCAAGCCAGATAGAACCGGCTGAATTTCACCCCTGATAGTCCTCAATTTACAACCTCAACTGAACCCAAAATTTCTGTGGCTAAATGAGACAGTTGTTCAGTGAATTTTGCCCTATTTTATGACTTTTCTTACCTCAGTTGTCAAGTGAATCACTGCAGTTGTTAAGTGAATTTGGCTTCCCCATTAACTTTGCTTGTCAGAAGGTCACGAAAGGGGATCCCATGACCCTGGGACACTGTAACCATAATACATATGACATATGACCATCATACATATGAACCAATTGCCCAGGGTCCGAATTTTGATCACATGACCACGGGGATGCTGCAAAAGTCCTAAGTAGGAAAACCAGTCTTAAATCAGTTTTTTCAGTGCTTTCTTCAAACTGTGACTAAATAAATGTTTGTAAGTCGAGGACTACCTGTTTGGCAAACTGGCTGCTGTGGAGAATATGGCCAACATAAAGTTGGTTAGGTCTGGTCTTACCTTGCCTTTTTGCTGGGCAAATAGGCATGTTAACAACCCCGATCTGCAATCAATCAGGGTGTTGCTGTTATTTTTGGTATCTATCTATCTATCTATCTATCTATCTATCTATCTATCTATCTAT
>WNWU01000011.1:6871438-6898427 GCA_012654045.1 Ptyas mucosa | reverse complement strand
TATATATATATATATATATATATATATATATATATATATATAAATATAAATAAATATATAATATTAATCTCTGCACACACTGACACTAAACAGCACCAGTTTGGTTGGAGCAACACAAAAAGCATCGGCCACACTATCTCCGCCAGGCTTGTAAGTTCGTTGAAGCCTGACACTCCACAAGTAGTTCCATCAACAGACACATTGACCTACAACCAGCCTACAAACCCCTTAGAATCCAAATCAACCTCACAGCCAACCAGAGACAGCACCAGTGGTGGGTTTATACCGGTTTGACCCAGTTTGGGCAAGCTGATAGCGGCGATGGTGAGCTGAGAGCAAACCGTTCTCTCTGACAGTTAGCTTGGCCCTCCCGCTTGCCCCTGTGTTATACATTTATTTATTATTTATTTATTTTATTATTCATATTTCTATGCTGCCCACTCTCCGAGGACTCTGGGCGGCTTACACCAAAGACAGTATACGAAATAGCATATTGCCCCCCAACAATCTGAGTCCTCATTTTACCCACCTCGGAAGGATAGAAGGCTGAGTCAACCTTGAACCGGTGAGATTTGATCCGCTGATCTGCTGAACTAGCAGTCAACTGAAGTAGCTGCAGTACTGCACTCTAATCACTGGGCCACCTTGGCTCATACATACCTTATATTTGGTTGTTTTTAGCCCAGCTGAAAGGCACGGCAGAGCGGATTGCCGCGTCTCAGCTGTTCTGTAATACACTGCACTTGCGCATGAAGCGAGTGCATGAAGTGAACCGGTGGTAACACCGGTTGAAACCCACCACTGGACAGCACCGACCCTCAACCAACCCACACAAGCCCCTCCCCCAACTAGCACTTCATCTCCCAATGACCCTCACCTAATGTAACCTCCTTGTCAATAAGACTGGGTGTTTGCTAGCAGGGTTCACTGGGATAGGGATTTCTTCTTCTTCTTTTTTGTCTTTCACTGTGAGTTGTACTATGTTGGGGGGGTGCACAAAGGGAGGCTCAACCAATCTCATAGTACACATGTTGTCCTCTGACATTAAAGGTTTGAATTGACTCACAAGACCCACTCACTGATGACTCAAGCTGACCCATCACAAGACCCTCATTTGACATACCCACACCTGAAGCCTTTATAAACAGAAGAATACTGACACTGACATCCCCTAAACTCTGCTGAAGATGTTACCTAGCCTGGTAACAAAATGTTTGGAAACCAACCCACAAGCTCGGAGAATGAACGAACGAACCTTCACCCTCATAATATCATTTTTATTGAGGCGAGTTGGGAAGCATATAAGCATATAAGTTTAATAAGGGTAAAGATAAAGGTTCCCCTCGCACATATGTGCTAGTCGTTCCCGACTCTAGGGGGCGGTGCTCATCTCCGTTTCAAAGCCGAAGAGCTAGTGCTGTCCAAAGACTTCTCCGTGGTCATGTGGCCAGCATGACTCAATGCCAAAGGTACACGGAACACTGTTACCTTCCCACCAAAGGTGGTCCCTATTTTTCTACTTGCATTTTTTTAGTTGCTTTTGAACTGCTAGGTTGGCAGAAGCTAGGACAAGTAACGGGATCTCACCCCGTTACGCGGATTCGATCTGCTGAACTGCCGACCTTTCGATCAATAAGCTCAGCGTCTTAGTCACTGAGCCACCACGTCCCTTATAAGTTTAATAGGTAAGTAAATGAATAATTTTTCCTCCCACTTGCTATTCCCCTTTTTCTAGTTCTCAGCTCTCTATTATGAGGGCTTCCCCAGCTCCTGTCCACCTAACAGTTGGAAAACATGCAAATGCGAGTAGATAAATAGGTACCACTTTGGTGGGAAGGTAGAAGCGTTCCATGCACCTATGGCAATATATTCATGCTGGCTACATGACCACAGAGTTGGACAGGAAACCTTTACTATGAGGGCAGGAGAAGATTTCTTACTCAGACCATTTCTTTTCTTTTCTTTTTTCTTTTCTTTTCTTTTCTTTTCTTTTCTTTTCTTTTCTTTTCTTTTCTTTTCTTTTCTTTTCTTTTCTTTTCTTTTCTTTTCTTTTCTTTTCTTTCCTTCCTTCCTTCCTTCCTTCCTTCCTTCCTTCCTTCTTTCCTTTTCTTATTCTGCTTTTCAGGAGCATAAACAGCTTTGTCCAAGTTCAACTTGTATTTCTTTCCTATTCTTGCTGTTTTCTTCTTGTTGTCAAACCAGTTTAAAACCGGTAAAATAGAAATGCCAATTAAAGATTCTTTACTGTACAAGAACATTAACCAAGCTTGGCCTTGTGCTCCCTCTCCGCCAATCCAGGCAGAGTCTTGAAATAAAGAACAGATTCTTAAACTAAACAAAATGAACAAGGATTTCAAACTTGTCATTTAAAGGTTAAAATATTGTTAACAGAGTAAGTGGGTTCAAATTGATTCTTAAGACAACTTTCAGTGTAAATGGGCCAGAATGGTGCATATTCTTAAAATAAGATTACAAAACTGCAAATAAAAATAATCCCTTTTGCTATAATCTTATCACAACGGTAGGAATATTTCATCCAGCCAACCAGCCAGGGAGGTCATTATTTTTAGCAGAAAGCAACTGACCAGGACTTCAGCTGATCTTAAAGATCTGGAGGTTTGAAAACTGATATGTTTGAGCCAAAAGTGTCCTCTAAAAAAACTATTTTGGGGGGTATGCCACCCTAAAACCAATCCCTCTTTTCCTTGGCCTAAGAGATGCATGGGACACACTTGCAAGCTGCCCTTCTGATAACATCCTTAGGCAACAAGGGCCAAGTCCAGTGGTGGGATTCAGCCAGTTCGCAACTGGGAGAACCGGTTGTTAACTTTCTGAACAGTTTGACGAACTGGTTGTTGGAAAAAATCATGCTGGTGATGACCTATAAAGCCCTACATGGCTTAGGACCAGGATATTTGGCGGACCACTTACAGCCAGCAACGATATCCCGTTGCCCAGTTCACGCCCATAGAGAGGGCCTACTCGGTGCCGTCGGCTAGACAGTGGCGGCTGGCGGCCCCCAGGGGTAGAGCCTTCTCGGTGGGTGTGCCCACCCTCTGGAATCAACTTCCCTTGGAGCTCCGATTAGCGCCTGACCTTCGCACCTTCCGCCATGAATTAAAAACTTGGCTTTTCAAATCCCTCGACCTGGACTGATGACGGGGTTTTAAGGGTTAATTTTAATTTTTTTTTAGATTTTAGTCTTATTTTATATTGTGGCTTGTGTTTTATTGTTGTGAGCCGCCCTGAGTCCATTGTGAGATAGGGCGGCATATAAGCCGTATATATATATATATATATATATATATATATATATATATATATATATATGTTGTTAAATTACTTGAATCCCACCACTGGCCAAGTCTACATTTAAGAAGAAGGAGAATTTAGCCACCTTTGTGCCAAAACAATTCTCCTTGATTTCCAAGACTTATAAACATTACAAAAGAAAAGAAAAACTGGTTCAAGGATGTAGAGGGGGCAACTTTCCCCCAATTTTCCAATTATTTTTCTCCAGCCTTGCATTTCCAGCCTCCCCCCCGCTTATTACATAATCCTCACCATACCCTTAAACTGCTCCTGTTACCTTTTGTGACCTTCCGACAAGCAAAGTCAATGGGGAAGCCAGATTTACTTAACAACCGTGTTACTAACTTAACAACCACAGTGATTCACTTAACACTTTATGGTAAGACAGGTCATAAAATGGGGCAAAACTCACTTAATAACTGTCTTTCTTATCAACAGAAATTTTGGCACTCAATTGTAGTCATAAGTCAAGGATTACCTATATACTTTTATATGCATGGATATGCATTGAAACATTTTGTATGTGCTTCTATCTCTATGTATTGTGGTGGGACTCACATTTTTTTACTACTGGTTATGTGGGCGTGGCTTGGTGGGCGTGGCAGGGGAAGGATACTGTAAAATCTTCATTCCCATCCCACTCCAGGGGAAGGCTATTGCAAAATCCCCATTTCCTCCCGATCAGCTAGGACTCGGGAGGCAGAAAATAGATGGGAGCGGGGCCAGTCAGAGGTGGTATTTACTGGTTCTCCGAACTCCTCAAAATTTCCACTACTGGCTCTCCAGAACTGGTCAGAACCTGCTGAAACCCACCTCTGGTAAAGAGCATATTAAACATATTAAGTGGAAAGGATTGTGTTATTTAGTGCCTTTGTTCAGTATGGCTCTGTTTTCTCCAACTAAGATGTATGTATGTATACACTCACACAAACACACCCACCCACACTCACTCACTAGTTCGGCAAAACAGAGCCATACTGAAAAAAGGCACTAAATAACACAATCCTTTCCATCTAATATGGTTTAGCTCAGCAGACTAAAAGCATAGTGATCAACACCAGCTGTCTGCAATTACTGTAAGTTCGAATCTCACCAGGCTCAAGATTGACTCAGCCTTCCATCCTTTCTAAGGTAGGTTAAATGAGGACCCAGATTGTGGGGGCAATAAGCTGACTTTGTATAAATATACAAAAGTATGAAGGCTATTGCTTAACGCATTGTAAGCCGCCCTGAGTCTCCGGAGAAGGGCGGCATATAAATCAAATAAAAAAAAAATGCTCTATACCACCACAATACATAGAGATAGAAACACATATAAAATGTTTCCATAACAAGTTGAATTTATATAGGCAAAGTTAACACATCAAAGTGTACATATATTCATCACATATATGCTTTAAAAGAAACCTTCTCTTCTAACATTTTTCCATCCTCCCAACTTTGCAGTTTTGAAAGCCGGCAGAAACATTTCATTTTTATGACTATTTTTTTCTTTCCCAAAGCGATCTACTTTTCATTGGTTTTCCAGTCATATCATGCTTCCTCAAATGGCTGGAAAAAATGATGAATCACTGTGCTGCTGGATTTTATTTATTTATTTGTTTTAAAAAAACCCAGAAGAAAAACACAGAGAGCTCTAGGAAAGAAAGTATAATAATTAAAAAAGAAAAAGAAAAAAAAAGAGCAAAATGTTTCTTCAGGGTTTCAGACCGCCAGGGTGGTGCATGGCTGACAATTATTATTATTATTATTTTTACCACGATGTGTCTGAAGCATTATTTGTAATGACAGTCGTGGCAGCGTTTCAAGAGCCACAGGGGCAACCACTGTTCCTTTCTCTCCTCAGTAGCCAAAGTGCAGGAGTTTCTGTAGAAGAAAATTGAGCACAGCAAGCAAATTAGATTACCGGCACAAGATGGAAGGCATTACTTTCAACTCAGAATAGGAAGACACACCTGGAGCCCCATTTTGGATGGGCTTGGGGCAAATGGCACTCCAGATGTGCCCCCTTATGGCACCACCTGTTCCTACCAAATTTTGGTGGTGGCCATAGTGGGAACGGAACAACTGGCAATGCAAATAATAATACACACTTTCTCTCTCTCTCTCTCTCTCTCTTTTTCCTCTTTCTTTCTGGCACCCATTTGAAATTCTATTCACCAATCATTCTGGTCAGTGATTCTACTTTGGTCTCTTTAGATCAGGGGTGTCAAACTCGTGGCCTGTGGGTCAGATGCATCATGTGGTGGTCCTGCTCCGACCCAGTTTAGCGAAGGGGATACATCACATGACGACGACGCGAGTTTGACACCCCTGCTTTAGATAAAGGGAGATTACAAATCCCACACTATCAATCGACTTAATTGGACATTTACTTATATTTGTAATGATTTAGGCTATGGGAGACTTTGAATAATTAATCGTATTTACAGTTCTCTGTTTGGAATCAAAATAGAAGCTTGCTTTGGCTACAATCCAGGGCAGGGCACACAAATGAATGAATGTGCCATTCCTTATCAGAAATATGGGAATTAATTAAATTGTTTCAGCATGGAACATCGACTTTAATGACACATTCCTCTTGTTTGTAGGCATTGCATTGTCTTTCTTGAGCCCGTCTAATTCAGGGACATCTACACAGTATCAGATATTATAATAAAGAAAGAATGTCAAAGGCCTAAGAGAAAGCTTGCTTATAAAAATTTCCTCACAGATGTGGCCTCAGAATCCAGCTGTTTGAAGGACTGACTCAATCAGAAAGGAATACAAGTAGGAACTAAATTTCAGCTTTACCCACTCACGTCTACGGATCGTCTCAAGCTGCATTTGAATGAAGGGAAAATGCAGTTTTCTGCAACTGCGGGTCTTGAATTTTAACCCTGAAGCTTTTCATAAGGACTGCCATCCTAGGGGAAGAAAGCTATTCCCACTTTATGTGCCTGTGGGCAGAATATGACTTTTTGAGTGTGTGCTTTCACTTCTTTATAAGGGGTGCAAACAGAAAAAAAAATGACCCTTTTGCTGCAATTCCTATTACTTGCAGCGTGGCCTATTTCTGCCTTGACATCAAAGCAGAACGCCATTACACTAGATCTTAGATCTATATCTCAAAGCATAGCAAAACAGCCCGTGCTACAGCAGTACACCAGCAACTGATTCTCAGAATCAACAGACTTTTCTCTAGCTGTTCCTCTCATTGGGTAGTTTTTCATGGAGAAAAGCTGCACTGCCTAACCACAGGAGACTGATTAAGTGCATCTCAGCTTCTTTTAATGAATGCTGTTCTCACTTGTTCTTGTATTCAGTCTTTGTAGGTATCTGCTTATCTTCCCAAATTCTACTCATTTGTGTTCTAATTTGCAGATTCTTGGCTCCTAAGGCCCAAACCCTTGGTCGTCTTGCATTCAACAATATTCATTAAAATTTTAGATGAGAGTACATAAATAGGGGGTGGAGGCAGGGGTGAAATTCACTTACCTACCAGTTCGCAAATATGCGTGCACCATCATCTGCGCATGCGCAAAGCCATCTGCGGATGTGTAGAGGTTTAAAATCATCGCAAAAAAAGCGACGTCATGACGTCCACATGGGTGGGCGGAGCCTCCCGCAGCCGCCACTACCGGTTCGCCCAAGCTGGATAGAACCAGCTGAATTTCACCCCTGGATGGAGGCAAATTGGGTGGAACAGTCTTCGTCCAAAGAAATCGAGATCAATGTCTTTTAACTGACAGGCGAGCAATAGAGTTCTATTGTCTCGTGATTCAATCTTCAGCACCATTCTTGTGGTTAGAAGCAAAAATAGGATGGGACAAAAATACTGTGCAAATACTTCTCCATTTAATGAACTATTAAAACAGAACTACAAACATATGGAGTCGGGATTAAAGAACATTAGCAAAAGTCAGAGATGAAAGGTAATACGTCAAAAGCTTCTGTCCTGACAAAGGTCCTATCCAGTGGTGAGTTCCAACTGGTGTTACCACCGGTTCTCTTCGTGCACGTGCTTTGCGCATGATCACCATGCGCATGCTCACTTTGGTTGCTCGCACGCACGCCGCACCTGCACTCCGCGCAAGCACGTTAGGTTTCTGCCCAGCTGAGGTGCGGCAATCCACTCTGCCACACCTATCAGCTGGGCTAAAAAACAAGAAATAAAGGTAGGAATAAAGCGGGGGCAGACGGGAGGGCCCAGCTCCCAGTCAAAGAGAATTGGTTTGGTGACGTCACATCGTCACCACTAGTGGCTCACCCGAACTGGGCTGAACCGGAAGCAACCCACCACTGGTCCTATCTGAACAGACTTTCTAGATCTTCCTTTTGAGGAAAGCTAATGGCAAGCTTGGACAGATGGGAAAATATTTCAGTGCTTGGGAATCTTCTAGAATCCTCAACTAACAACCATTCAATTAGTGACTGTTCAAGGTTACAACAGCACTGAAAAAAGTGATTTGTGACCAGTCAGCCAATCCAGAAATTCACAGGCACAATCCACACACACAAGTATCATGCAAGAGTCATGCTTTCTCCCCCTTTCTTTTAAATTTCTTTAAAATTCTTTAAAGTGAAATTTTAATCTGTTTTAAATTATTGGGATTTTTAACTGTCTCGGGCTAAATTATTTAATTTGGTTTTAATTATGTTTTTAACTTTTGTATTTATGTATTTTATTCTGTGCCTGTTCACCGCTCTGAGTCTTTCGGGAGTAGGACGGTATATAAATCTAATTAAATGAAAATGAAATTTAATTCTTCCAATAAGGGATCATGGGTCAGGGCTGCCTCTTAAATCAGGCTGCAGCTACCTATTTCTAATCAAGACATTTACTCCCTTTCCTTGGCAAGGAGTTTCATAGGATATCTCTGCTCTACTCTCCTTGCCAAATCTGTGGGCTCGGGAGGCCTTATATCAGAGGTGTCAAACTTACCGCGTCACGTTGCTGACACATGACGTTCTGTGACATTTGCGGAGCTGGGGTGGATGTGGCCTGTGCGTGACGCATTCCAGCCCGCGAGCCACCAGTTTGATAACCCTGCCTTACATTGTCATCCTCTGACTTTTCCAGTTGCTTAGATAGTGCATGTGTTTCTTGGCTTTGTGTCTCCTGAAATTAATATTCTACAGATCTTGCTTGCTTTTTTGCATTCAAAGTCATTGTCTGATTTCTGGGTCATGACATTTTGAATCTCCCAAACCATGTCTACTTTGGCTTTTTACTTGTGCATAAAGCACTTAGTGCTTGTGCTTAATCGTGCATAACTGAACTTACAGTGGAAATTTGTTTGTTAATTAGGTGCCATCAATTTTTGCCTAAGACCTGATAATTGTATGGACAAACGTCGTTTTGATATGTCCAGATGATAATATCTAGCTCTTCAAAGGATAGCTTAGTTATATTCTTAATACTCTCTATCCAATTATCTATTGCCATCCCCTTTTACTTCCCTCAATTTACCAATCATAGTTACCTCTCTAGTCCATTATCCACTCACATCAGATGTTCAGAATATATTAGGTTATGCTTGCTAATTGCATCTTAAAGGAACAATCACTCTTTATTTCATCCAGGACTGATTAATGATTTTCCTTGCACTCCATGCTGTTCTTATTAACCATCTTCAATACCCTATGCTTGACTTTTCACAGCTACACATTTTTAGTGGAAACAACACTGATCTTTATTTGTTTAAACACATTAGTATTAGATAAGTACTAACACACATGCGCTTTTCCTCTTTCCCCTGTCCTTAAGAAATGTTATCCTTCTATCCCCTAGAATGGCGTAATTCCTTCTTACTACCATCCATTCAATCAGCCATTTTATATAAATCAGACAAGCCTGTTAGTTACATAACTGGCCACAATAATTGCTGCTGTTATCATTTGCATGATGGCTTCAATGTGGAATAACTAACTTCAGAGGTGGCATTTTACTCAGATAATGTCAGTTCATTAGCAATAGCCCTAACCTATTTTCTCATTGAATCATCTGTTCCCAATTTTACTTATGAAAATTATGATTAGTTCCCTCCCCCCCCCCCCCCCCCAGGACTATTTTTCTTCAGTGATAGTGGTTACTGATGAAATAGAAATGGAAACTATCATGGAACAAACTTTTAATTTAGTAGCCAAATTAAGAGCATTTGTTCTTGCAATAACATTTGGGGCAGTGTCTACAGAGTTGCTTTTCTTAACTGAATGCCTTCTTGTTTAAGAAAATTCTAGAATCTTCCCCTGATTCATCTGAACATCTGAAGAGGCTAAGATCAGGGAAGTATGTTAGAGAGAATATATGTTATGGAATTATTCAGTAGAGGGCCATACCTCTACAATAAAGTATTAGTACCTAATACTTAGTATTATTAATATTATAATTTTTAACAAAAATTAGTATTAGCACTATAAAGTATTAGTATTTATGTGAAGTATTAGTATTGCTTGATAAAGCCTTAGTAAGACCACACCTGGAATACTGTATCAGTTTTGGTCATCACATTACAAAAAAAAGATGTTGAGACTTTGGAAAAAGTGCAAAGAAGAGTAAGTAAGATGATTGAAGGCCTGGAGACTAAAACTTATGAAGAAAGGCTGCAGGATTTGGGTTTGGCTAGTCTAAAGAAAAGGAGGACCAAGGGGGACATGGTAGCAGTATTCCAGTATTTGAGAGGCTGCCACAAAGAGGAGGGGGTCAACCTATTCTCCAAAGCACCAGAGGGCAGGACAAGAAACAATGGATGGAAAGTAATCAAGGAGAGAAGCAACCTGGAATTAAGGAGAAACTTCCTAACAGTCAGGACAATTAACCAATGGAAAAGCTTGCCTTCAGAAATTGTGGGTGCTTCATCACTGGAGGTTTTAAAGAAGAGACTGGACAGTCACTTATCTGAAATGGTATAGGGCAGAGTTGGTATTAACTTACCTTCGCTACCAGTTTGCAAATGGGAACACACGCGCCACCTCCGCGCATCCACAGGACCTTCTGTGCATGCGCAGAGCGTCAAAAACAGGACATGATGATATCCAGGCGGATGGGTGGAACCTTCCGCAGCCGGCACTACCAGTTTGCCTGAACCGGATAAAACCGGCGGAATAGCACTATTGGTATAGGGCAGTGATGGCTAATCTTTTTGCCATCACGTGCCAAAAGTGGGGGGAGCCCAGGGGGGTCATGCGCATGTGTGCCCACTCCCATAATTCTATGTGCCCTGCCCCTGCGTATATGTGTGCAACCCCCCCCACTTCACCTGTTTTTGGCATGCGATGGCACGATGGGCCCAGTAGGCCCGTTTTTTTCACCCTCCCCAGGCTCCAGAGCCTTTCTAGGAGCCTGGGGATGGTGAAAACAGCCTTCCCCACCACCCTGGAGGCCCTCTGGAGGCTGGAAGTGGCCTGTTTGCCGACTTCCAGTGGGCCAGAAGGCCCAAAAATTAGCTGAGCTTGCGTGCCCACCAATATGGCTCTGCGTGCCACCTGTGGCACGCGTGCCATAGGTTCGCCATCACGGGTATAGGGTCTCCTGTTGAGCAGGAGGCTGGACTAGAAGACCTCCAAGGTTGCTTTCAGCTCTATTCTGATTGACCTTTTATGTCCCTAGATAATTAATAGAGATAGAAATAGTATATTTGGAGAACCTACAGGCTGTTTACAATATGCAGGTCTTCATCGTTGTCTTCACTTTTAGTAATTTGTACTATGAGGAATTGTGCTGTTGGAGAAGACTCTTGAGAGAACCTTGACTGTAAGGAGATCAAATCAATCAACCCTAACCCTAAAGGAAATCAACCTGGACTGTTCTTTAGAAGGACAGATACCGAAGCTGAAGCTCAAATGCTTTGGCCACCAAATGAAAAGAAAGTTTGACACCCCTGGTATAAGGCAGTGGTGAAATCCAATTTTTTTTACTACCGGTTCTGTGGGCATGGCTTGGTGGGCATGGCAGGGGAAGGTTACTGCAAATTTTCCATTCCCACCCTGCTCCAGTTGAAGGATACTACAAAATCCCCATTCCCTTCACTCCTGGGGGAAGGACATTGCAAAATCTCCATTCCCATCCCACTCTGGGGGCAGCCAGTGGTGGTATTTTTTGGTTCTCCAAACTGCTCAAAATTTCCGCTACCGGTTCTCCAGAATCTGTCAGAACCTGCTGGATTTCACCCCTGGTATAAGGTCTCCGGCTTGAGCAGGGTGGTGGGACTAGAAGACCTTCAAAGTCTCTTCCAACTATGTTGTTCTGTTAAATAAATCAGAATTCTGATGGATGCAGAAGTCCTTAGAGCTGTTATTCTGCTCTGTCTCAGTTTTCTCATCCAGAGAAAGGAAGATGGGAAGAATGGAATATTCCCAGAAATATCTCATATGGGCTGTGATGCAAAGAGGAAGTTTATTTTGCTACTTTGAACCACAGTGAAGAATGAAGGAAGCCCCAGTGCATGTAGACCGAAACTTATGCTGTCATTTGCATGCTAAAAAACCAACTTTCTCACCCTTAAAGCAGGAGTGAAATCCAGCAGGTTCTGACAGGTTCTGGAGAACCGGTAGCAGAAATTTTGAGCAGTTCGGAGAACGGGCAAATACCATCTCTGGCTGGCCCCAGGAGTGGAGAGGGAATGGAGATTTTGCAATATCCTTCCCCCAGGAGTGGGGAGGGAATGGGGATTTTGCAGTATCCTTCCCCTGGAGTGGGGTGGGAATGGAGATTTTGCAGTATCCTGTCCCTGCCACGCCCACCAAGCCACACCACGCCACACCCACAGAACCGGTAGTAAAAAAAAACTGGATTTCACCAATGCCTTAAAGCAAAGGCAAACCTGTATGTGTGTGCTTTACACTTTTAAGGAACAATGTGTTGTGTACTTGAGTGATCAGCTTTCTTTGTGATCCTGATTGTTTGTCATCATTGGCTTTTATTTGCTCTGTTCCTGAATCACAAGCAGGATGGTGAATTGTGGTGGGTTTTTTCCCCCCTTTCACGTAGATGTTTCCCCACCAACTGATGACATCCAGAAGAGGCTAGGGCAGTAAAACCAGAAGTTGAAACCCCCCCCCCACTTTCCTTAATATTCACTGCAGGTGCATAATCAAAGCAGCACCTATCTGTGACAAGGGAGAACAGAGGCAGCAGAGGCATGATAGGGATCAGCAACAGGAGTAGTATAGGGTTTTTTGGTGTTTTTTTTTTCAGTGAAAGGATGGATGGCTAGCACTTTAACTCAGCAGGTGGGAAAGAGGCTATTTGTTTGCTCAAACACGCTCGGCAAAATACCTCTTTGAAATGTTTTGCTAATATCCCGTTTGTTCTTCGAACAGGTGGGCTCCTTGATTTCCCTCCCAGCATAATAAATGCTGTTTTTACTGATCGCTTGCTGAGTGAGAGATCATCAGTTATTGCAGTGAGTAGTAGTAATTACTTTATTTAAAATCAAGTGAGCTTGGGAAGCATCCAGGCCTGTATTGCCAACTGGGGAATTGCAGAAATACGTAGTGCATGTTACAAGTTTTCTATTTATTGTTTTGTATTATACTTTTTCTCTGAGGCCTCTCTGGTTGCCCGGACTTTCCAGTCTGAAAAAAAAGCCAATTGGTATCATTTTTATGAAATATTTTCTTGGGATTTGATTGATATATTGGAAGGAAAGGGAGGAGGTAGGGACTAATATAAAAGGGAAAAAATGGAATATTCACAATGGTTGAATGATTGATTATGGCCAACAAGTCAATATCAGCTCTTAATGACCACCAAATTAGACCTCCAAGATGATGTGCTTACAATCTGACTTTTCACATCTTCCAGCATTGTTGCCATCAGTGCTATAATTAAATCCATCTACCTTGTTGCTTATCATCCTCTTCTCTTTTCTTCTATCTTTTCCAGTATTCTGGATTTCTCACATTCTTCACTTAATGTGTCCAAAAATAAGATCATTTGAGCCTGGTCATTTGTGTCTTGAATGAAAATTCTGATGCAGTTTGTTTTGTGATCCATTTATGTATTTTCTTGACCACCCAAGTATTATCAGAAGTCTTCTGCAGTACCAGAAGACGTCTCTTCAAAAATGTCAAAAACACCTCTATTCTTTCTGTCCTTGTTCTTCAACTCCATTTGGAAAGCCACTGCCTGCACAACTCTAATCCTTGTAGATAAAGACACATCACATGATCTGAATATCTTTTATCAGACCTTCACCTCTTCTCTACCAAATGCCAGTTGCTACATATTTTGTTGATTGCTGGTTCCTTTACTATTGACAGTCGCTCACAAAAGGTGGATACTATTTTTCAGTATCTTCATTGCAAAGACATTCAAACGACCTGTTATGAAATGAAATAAATGCAAAAATTGCTACACTTCACTCTTGGAACATTTCTGCAAAATTCGCTTTCCTCCTGAAATGCGTTTTGAAAGCAAATTCTATTTCATCCAATGGAATGAGAAACAGAAGGATGTGTAAAGGAAAGTTTTTCCAGCACAACGCTAGCTGCACCTCATCCACACTAGGAAGGAGATGTGATGGCAAGGCTGATAGCTTTAAAAGAGGATTAGACATCATGATGATGATGATGATGATGATGATGATGATATCCATTTAGTTGTGTCTGACTCTTGGCGATTCTATGGGCCAGGTCTCTCCACATCTTCCAATCTTGCACTGTTTGAGTTTTTCTATGCTCTGGCTGATGTCAGCTTTGATGATGTCCAGCCATTCTGTTCTTTGGTGGCCTGGTTTTCTTTTACTGCTAACTCTTCCCAACATAATTGCTTTCTTCAGTGAGTAGACATATCATGGTGTAAATGGCTACCTGTGGGCATTCAGCCTGATGTTTACTCTGCCAATAAATGCTACCAGTGGGAGGAAGCCAATCTCTTTATGACCTATTTGTGGATTTCTCAAAGCATCAATTTGGCTGTTCTGGGAAACACAAGGTTAGATTCTGGGTGGCCTTATATTATTGTTAAACCCATACTGTCTTATTTAATCCAAACGTTACTGTTCTACAAACAAGTTATAATTATTTTACTCAGGGTGCTCAGCCTACGGCTCCAGGATCACCTTCATTCCTCCCACAGCCATCGGTCAAAAGCTGGTGCCAAATTGTATTTATTAATGTGACAGAAAGGGAGATTTATTAAATCTTTGAGAAATAATCATATTATCTGCATTTAATTAATTTAATTTCTCCTGATCCTGCTCACTTCGTAGGCTTGCCTTCTAGCAAGCCATTCAAAGATCAAATGCTGAAAGGAGACAGTGTGCCCCTATTTTAAAATGAGAGAATGATGTCATAAATTAGTACCTATTTTTCACACAAAGCACGTGTTGGTTTCATCCTGGCTTGAGGCTTAGAGGAGGGAAAATCAATGCAAGTGAGAGTTTGGCTGAAAATTTCTTAGATCACATTTACTCAAGGCAATTTCAAAGATTTTATGGGGTAGTTGACTCTCAAATGTAACAAAAACCCATGGAATGTTTTGTTTTGTGAGGTATTTTAGAATCATAATTACAAGCCTCATAATTCCAATCTCTCTCCCGTTTAAAAAAAAAAGAACAATTCATTTAAAATTCTCTTTAAATGGTAGTTACACAAATATACAGACACACCTGCTGCCACAATAGAAACATATGGTGGAAATTCTGTAGGGATATTCTTGCCCATTAAAGCAATTGGCAGTTTGCCACGAGGTGCAGACTTTGCACCTTCTTTAATCCACTTAGTAATGGTGCAAGTAGATAACAGGAGGATTGCAGAAATAGTCAAGTAAAGGTGAGCTTGCATCCAATTTGCTCCAGAGAGTGAAGATTGTATAGGATCTGTTCTGGTGCCACTTTGGATGATTGACACCTTAAAAGCCTGATGGGGTTCAGGGAGGTGTCAGCAAATGAGTACTACTGATTGTGTGCCCTTCATCTCTCTTTTAATTGGAACAGAGCAATACAGGGTGAAAATACAGTTATGATGTTAGCAGGGCCAGTGTGTATCCTGCAGTAATGTGAACTGTGTGCATTAATTTTCCTTGCAAGCGAATAATGGTTTAAATTGGTGCAGCATCGGGGAAGAAAGAAAACCATGTGTTGTGCATTATTATTTGGAAAGGACTTTCTATAGAGATTTTTAATTTATTTATTTTAAATTTTGATTTATATGCCGCCCTTCTCCGGAGACTCAGGGCGGCTTACAATGCGCTAAGCAATAGCCTTCATACTTTTGTATATTTATACAAAGTCAGCTTATTGCCCCCACAAACTGGGTCCTCAATTTACCTACCTTAGAAAGGATGGAAGGCTGAGTCAACCTTGAGCCTTGGTGAGATTCGAACCTGCAATAATTGCAGGCAGCTGATGTTAATAACAGGGCTTTAGACCACTGTACTATCCAAGGAGATGGGCATTTATTTATTTATTTATTATTTATTTAGATTTATATACCGCCCTTCTCCCCAAGGGGACTCAGGGCGGTGAACAGCCAAAAGTAAAAAACATACATACAAAATTTAAAAGCCAAATAAAACCAAATTAAACAATGGCCCCGACTATTTAAAATCCCAATTATAAAATATTAAAACCCCAAATATTAAAATATTTAAATTTTAAAATTATTTTTTACAAAAGAAGGGAAAAATTAGGCCAGGCTCGCCTGGTGGAACAGAAAAGTTTTTAGCTCACGGCGGAAGGCGCGAAGATCTGGGATCCTCCGTATCTCCGGGGGGAGTTCGTTCCAGATAGTGGGTGCCCCCACAGAGAAGTCTCTCCCCCTGGGGGCCGCCAGTCAACATTGTTTGGCCGACGGCACCCGGAGGAGCCCCTCTCTATGAGAGCGTACCGGTCAGTGGGAGGCTATTGGTGGTAGTAGGCGGTCCCACAAGTACCCGGGTCCTAAGCCATGGAGCGCTTTAAAGGTGGTAACCAACACCTTGAAGCGCACCCGGAAGACCACCGGGAGCCAGTGCAGCTGGCACAGGAGAGGAGTAACATGGGAGCTCCACGTCGCTCCCATCACCACCAGCGCGGCCGCACTCTGCGCCAGTTGGAGCCTCTGGGTGCTCCTCAAGGGGAGCCCCATGTAGAGAGCATTACAATAGTCATGGCATGGATGGAATGTCATCTGAATTGAAGAACTACCATTTTATTTCATTTTATTTTATTCCCCTAGATTGTTTTCATAGATCAATAAGAGCACTGTGATCTTAACTTTCATAACATTCTTCATACAGAGTTCTAAAGGAAAGAATTGGGGATCAATGACAATGACTGCATGTGAGCTGCTATGTAAATCTGTTCCTGCTTTTTCCTTTTTCCTTTGCTGTAAATTTAATGATCCCCTAGCTTTGTATTTCTCAGACTTGGTGCTAGGTGGCAGTTGGTAACTGACATAACTTGCATTCCTACTTTGGGAAGCTATAGCTAATGCCTTCTTCAAACCGGAGCACTTTGGATACAAGAATAATATAAATATATATATTATATATTATTGGTGTGACCCATCTCACGGCATATATGAGGGTGTGTGTGTGTCATAAAGAGGATCTTCGTTACACCTCCAGGGTTGTTTGTTTTTCTTACATATCCAAAAGGCAGAATTACTTTATTAAGGTGATGAATTAAAAGCGTCACTCCCCGATATACTGATACTTACAGTATGTATACCAACCTAATTCAGAGTTTGTCTAAGTTTAAGATTCAGAAGAACCGAAGCAGGAAGCCCACCATCCATGGTACCCGGGGGTGGGTTCCACTTACCTTTACTACCGGTTCGCAGCGGGATTGCGCACGCATGCTCACTTCGCTCGCACAGGTGTTCTCTCTTCTGAGCATGCGCAGAAGCTTCTGAGCAGTGGTGAAATCCACATTTTTTTATTACCAGTTCTGTGGACGTGGCTTGGTGGGCATGGTGTGGCTTGGTGGATGTGGCAGGGGAAGGATACTGCAAAATCTCCATTCCTACCCCACTCCAGGGGAAGGATATTGCAAAATCTCCATTCCCACCCCACTCTGGGGCCAGAGGTGGTATTTGCCAGTTCTCCAAACTGCTCAAAATTTCCACTACCGGTTCTCCAGAACCTGTTGGAACCTGCTGGATTTCACCCCTGCTTCTGCGCATGTGCAAATCACCAATGATGACATTGTGCCGGGTGAGTGGAACCTCCCACCAGTTTTACTACTGGTTCTATAGAACCGGACAGAACCGGGAGGAACCTACCTCTGATGTTACCTCATTATAGCCAGTGCTCTGTGCTAAATGTTCCCACAATTTCCATCCACTTCCATCCATCCATCCAGTTACAGGCTCAGCCAAGCCCATTTCAGTATTTTTCTCATACCCCCTGGTATATTTCCATTTGAATAATATTTCCTTATACATTCATGGTGAGAATTTTCTCATTTGGATAATCATCCCTTCTTGTTGCCTATGGAGATTCTCAGTCATCCAGGTCATGGTTGTCTCAAAGGTGCTTTTTTAAGGGGCAACTGGACTTTCAGGTTTTTCTTTGAAGACATTTTGCTTCTCATTCAAGAAGCTTCTTCAGCTCTTCTTCAGTTTGAAGAAAGGAAACTCCACATTTTGGACAGAGAGAACCGCTGGTTTGAAAGAAGAGTCAAAGAGGCCATCTGTGTCAAAATTGAACAGCCCTCTTTCAACGGACAGGGAGGGGGGTTCCACATCATCTGTCTCTACAACACTGTCCTTTCAACAGTTCCAAGAAGGCTCCACACCCATTAGCATTACTCAGGTGACCCTGATGACACAGATAAACCTCCAGGTGACCTTAACAACTCGCTAAAAGAATACAAATGACCAGCTGTCTGCAAGGAGAATAAATCCTTCCATTCCCTACCATCCAGTCAGAGCTGAAGAAGCTTCTTGGATGAGAAGTGAAATGTCTTCAAAGAAAAACCAGAAAGTCCAGCTGCCTCTTGAAAAAAGCACCTGTGGGACATCCCTTCTTGAGTCTTCTTAGAGGTCTTCAGTATTCCAAATCAACTAAAATCTTTAAGAACACACTGGTTTGCTTCAATGGCTTGCATTAACTGGGTCTCACATATTTTCAGAAATGAATGTGTCTATATATTTCTGCATATAAATGTTGTGGCTCCGACCCTGAGCCCATCGTATCGGAGGAAGAAGGCTCCGAACATGAAGGAGAGGAGCTGGCCAGGCCTCCCTCTCCAGGCCCCTCCTCTCTGGCAATTCCTCAGGTGTCTGCCGAAGGAGAGGAGATTGGCTAAGAGCAAGGTGTCTCCGATCAGAGTGAGGATGAGGGTGATAAGTCGTGGCTGGATCCACGCCAGCGTCGGCGAGATAAACGTTCGCAGCAGATGAGGAGGCGTGCCAGGGATGAAGCTGAGTCACTGGACCACATCCCACAGGCTATAAAAGAGAGTGTGGTGGCCATTCAGACTCTGTGACGGACAAAGCTAATTTCTGCAAGTCACTTTGTGCAATGCCTAAAACTGTTGAAGGCTTTTGAGCTGGACTGTTTCCAAATCGGTGTGTATTTGTGTATGTTATCTGGTGGAGGAACAACCCCTCCTTCTTGTAGTAAAGCACTTGGCAGTCGGTTCTCGTGTTGGTGCCAAGTTCCTGATAACGGACATTGTTTGTTTGCGCTATTCTTTAACCCATGGCTGACTGTTTGAGGGTGTGTGTGTGTGTGTGTGTGGGAGACGGAGACAGAACAATAAATATGTGGCACAAGCAGTGGTGAAATGTAAAATTTGTTACTACCGGTTCTGTGGGCGTGGTTTGGTGGGGGTTAATGTGACTGGGTGGGCGTGGCCAACTTTTTTTTTACTTTTAAAAGCATTTTTTGTAAAAAAAAAAATTGCTTTTAAAAGGCTCTGACGATCCCAGCTGAGCCACACAATCATCAGAGGCTTTTCTTTTCTTTTTTTTACTTTTAAAAGCATTTGTAGAAAAAAATGCTTTTAAAAGTTTTAAAAAAGCCTCTGATGTTCGCGCGGCTCAGCTGGGCATGGGGGGGTGGGGGCAGGGATTTCTGCTACCAGCTCTCCGAACCACCCACCGCCATCGCAACTAGATCGGGCAATCCAGTCCAAACCAGGAGCATTTCATCCCTGGGCCCAAGATTTTATATGCACATATGTATCATTTTTAAATGATAAACAACATTGATTAAAAATATGGTCACAACTATATGCCATAGAATGATCATCCTCGGAGCTAAGTTCGCAACACATCTAGGGTATACCAATTTGGAAAACCAAGATTTCAATTCCTCTCCTCATTTTGAAAATGAGACCTCAAAAACTGTCTTTTGAAACCTTGTGAAAAAAATTGCAAAGGAGAAACTTGGATTTATTGTATTGTATTTATTGATTAATATATTATGTATTAGAAAGATTGTAACAGAGAGACAAAATCTAAATATACTTAATATCTTCCTATTAGGACATATTAGGATATATATAAAAAAAGAGGTATGGGACCTCAACATCTTTAATACAATACTCACAACCATTTAGACTGGGACAGACCTAAAATGCTTGTCCTGTGTTTTGCATTTTTAGAGTTTGGGAGAGTCGTCTGGCATATTTTCTTTCCTCCTCAAAAGTCCCAACTTTTCATAAACGACTGCCAGAGACCCATCTGGTTTTGAAGAGCATGCTGGGCAAAGCTTAATCTATGGGCCCTTTAAGCCAATATAAATTGTGCATTGGGATATCTTTAATCTGTAACTTGCATAAACTTAATAGTATGAGCAAATATGTGTTTCACTACAAAAGATTAAAAAATAATATTGGTGGGGTGGGGCGTCTGTTGAAGAACCTAATAAAAATCTATTGCTTTTAAAGCCCTTCCTATTTGTCTACCACATTTCCATAGCCTTTTTAGAAAGGATATAAAAATGTATGGCAATACCAGGATGTTTCAGCATCCTTTTATTTGGGTGTCACTCGGAATGTTATTCACCAGTTCCCAACACACTGTATCATGTCTCATTTAATTGGCAACCTCCATTGTTGGGGAACATCGGCAAACAATACGCTGTCTCACATTGTGATGTGAGTGCTCAGATTCCACTGCTTTTCACTGAACTCGCTGAATATTTATGCTTTGCTCGCAGTCTTCAGAAGACTCCGAGCTGTTTTGCAAAAAAAAAAAAAAATCAACAAAGAAAATGTACATCCATCACAACAATCTGGCACAATCCCTCCCTCCCCCCAATGTATTTACTTACAAACTTAAAATATGTAAAAGTTTTCTCATAGTCTCTGCTAGCCTTTGCAGAGCCACAACAATATTTTTGTGTTTAAGACAATCTGTCAAGCTGTGAGGCCCGGGGCTTCCCACATCGGGGCGGGAAGGAACACAGGTGAAGGGGGGTGTTGCGAATGCCATAGCGGTGACCGCGGAGCACCAGTGATGGGTGGGGGGGCGGTGCCAGGATGGCTTCAGCAGCAACGGAGGAGGCCCTACCATGATTAGCTCGGCTTGGCGGCCGCAACGGCAGCGGCCGCTGCAGCAGAGCTCAGCTGAGAGGCGCGTAAGTGTGGCCAAGCGAGGAATGCGCCGAGCAGCTGTTCTGGCCCGACAATCAGCTAGGCCGGAGCTTCAGCACATGATAACTACCAGGGCAAGGCCAGCACAGAGGAGAGCCATGGCCTGCCTATTTAAGGGCACTGGGAGGCGGACGCTCCCAGCTCTGACTTTGCATCTAACAGACTTGCTTCAAACAGACTTTAGGAACTACTGTTTTGCTGCTGAATGAACTCACTGCTTGCCAGAGTCCGGCTGAATAAACCCAATTTGAATTAAAGCGTGTGCCGTTTTTTCTTACTGGTGTCAGGCTGGAGCTTGGATCCTTGACAAATCTTTCCTGAAGCCTTTACTGTCAACAGGCAGCCTTCAATGCTCATCTTTTACTTGTTCATTCAGTCAGAAAAAGAAGGAAGAATGTTTAATGAAATTTAGATATAGGTGTGTATGTACCATGATGTTCTGTCCCCGTCTCCCACACGCACAAACACCCACCCAAAGGGTTAAATAATTGTTCCAAAACAGTCAAAGGTTCGTTATCAAAACTTGGCAGCAACGCAGCAGCTGCCTGCCAAGAACTTTTACTCCAAGAAGGAGGGGTTGTTCCTCCACCAGATAACACAAAAATACAGACAGTTGAATTAGTCCAGTAACAGAAACCCACAACAGATTAGGCGTTGTTCGTCCAGAAGTGCAAGTGACTCGCCAGAGTTTTTGCTTTGTCCATCACAGAGCTGGAATGGCCATCACCCTCCCTTATATAGCCTGTGGGGTGTGGTCCAGTGACTCAGCTCAATCTCTGGCACACCTCCTCATCTGCTGTGACAGTTTAGCATGCCGACGCTGGCGTGGATCCAGCCACAACTTGTCTCCCTCATCACTCTCCGACAGATCGGAGACACCTGGCTCCTGGCCATCTCCTCTCCTTCAGCCGACACCTGAGGAATTGCCAGAGAGGAGGGGCCAGGAGAGGGAGGCCTGGCTGGCTCCTCTCCTTCATGTTTGGAGCCTTCTTCCTCCGATATGATGGCCTTGGGGGTCGGAGCCACAACACGTTTCCCTGAAAAGAAGATCCTGTCTTATTTTTATTTTATTTTTTTGCCACCAAAAAAGGCACCAGGTCTTATTTTCGGGGAGAACGTCATCCACTGATTCACCTCACTTTTGTGTATCGCCCCCAACCTCCTTTTCAATGGCAGAGGCCTTCAAGAACTTTTTTTGCAGCCAGCAAGGCAGCAAGACTTTCCTGAAGGCCTCTGCAGCCAATAACTGAGCTCCAGATCGTAGGGCACCTTCATCTCCTCCATCACCATCCTAGCTTAATTTTTACTGGGGCACCCTGGAGTGGGTGGGTCTTAATTAGGGTTTATTTTGGGGGTAGGACTTATATTGTATACACATGTAAAAATCAAGCTAGGATTTACTTTTTAGGTATGTTATATTTTTGGGGAAACACAATATGTACAGATAGTCCTTGAATTCTGACTGTAATTGAGCCTTGAGTTTCAGTCATAAGTTGCTGCGGTCATTGTGGGTCACCACATAACTGGATCCGATTTTACAACATATTTTGCACTATAGTAAAATGTATGGGATGTGATGGCTCAGTGGCTAAGATGCTGAGCTTGTCAATCAAAAGGTCAGCAGTTCAGCGGTTCAAATCCCTAGTGTTGCATAATGGGGTGAGTTCCCGTTACTTGTCCCAGCTTCTGCCAGTTCGAGCACTAGCAGTTCGAAAGCACTTAAAAAAGGCAAGTAGAAAAAAAGGGACCACCTTTGGTGGGAAGGTAACAGCGTTCTGTGCACCTTTGGCATTTAGTAATGCCGGCCACATGACCACGGAGACGTCTTCGGACAGTGCCGGCTCTTCGGCTTTGAAACGGAGATGAGCACTGCCCCCTAGAGTCAGGAATGACTAGCACATACAGTACCTTTACCTTTATAGTAAAATGTTAAGTGAATTCTGTGATCATTAAGCAAATTCATTTTACCCAATGGCCATTTCTTGCTGGAAACTGGAAATGAGCTCCAGAAATTATCCAAAAACATTGAAAATAATGGTAATGTGGGACCCTGCAAACAGCTCCATCTAGCGTAGCACGAGCATTGTTTTAACAAGCCCTCATTGTTCTAAGTGTTGGTTCTGCTCAGTTGTAAGGTTTGCTCGCTTGGCCTGGTTCTGACAGTCAGGCCATCAATATATGATGCAATGTGGGTTTGTTTTGCAGCTGCCTTGCCCAGTCAGAGTTAAGAGGAAGTGGCTTGACCAAGATCGCCCATGTTGGCTTCTCTGCCTAAGGAAGGGTTAGAACCCAGCTATCTCCTCTCCTTCTCTAGCAGTTTAAGCATTACACCATGCTGATGTCTCCTTAACATTGTGTTAAGCCATAATGCTTATTTATTTGTTTTGGGCATAACACATATTGGTGTCACACAAGCTCATATTGGGCTTCATCTCTGGAAGTTATTCCTTTCTTTCAATTCCTGACCTTGTTGAAATGGTTCCATTAACCTCGCAAATTGTTCTCAAAACCCTCATTTCGTTAGACTCGGAGGACCAGTTGTGCTGAAAGCAATTGCCGTTATTGGTGGGATATTTAATTATGGGGCAACATTATCGTAAAATATAATAGATATACGTTTTATCATTGTTTTGAAAACACCCCGATTCTGAAAGAAGTCAGCATTCCCATTTCAGACAATTGGAAGGAGAAAACAGTTGCTTATTTATTCTTTATGAGACACTTGGAGGAGGTACATTTTAGGCATAACAACCAGTACGCTGTCGCTATTGATAATATTTATTTTTCATCCAGTGGTTCATCATACATACTGACAATTTAATGATTCCCCCCCAACCTTGAAGACAGTGGAAGCTATGCATGTTGTTAACTCATTCAGAGGCTGACTGAATGCATCTATATTCATTACCCAGGATGCAGCACCCAAAGGAGAAAAACTCCATTAGCAATTGTTAATTTTTTCCATGTAAACTGGGATATGGTTAAAAGCAGTGGTGGGATTCAAATAATTTAACAACCTGTTCTCTGCCCTAATGACCAGCTGGGTAGGCATGACTCAGTGGTCATGTGACCGTGTGGGTGTGACCAACTCAATGTCACTTACGTAGATGAGCACTTCGACTTATCAGTTACAATGTAATAAGGGTTTAGCAGAGTGGCAGTTTCTGTAAGCAGGGCAATAAAGATTAGGGTAGAAACAACACCAGAATGTTTCCTTCCTGCCTTCCTTACAGGATTAGCCTTTTAAAGTGGAAAAAAACAAAATAAGATTTATTTCAAACAACCAGTTCTCCAAACTGCTTAGAAAGTTAACAACCGGTTCTCCCGAATAGGTGCGAACTGGCTGAATCCCACCACTGGTTAAAAGGTATTGACTGGTATCACTGAAAGGAAGACCCCTAATGGAATGTTACAGGTAGTCCTCAACTTAATAACACTTCATTTAGTGACCGTACAAAGTTACAAGCACTGAAAAATGTGACTTATGACTGTTTTTCACAATTACAACCTTTGCAGCATCCCCATAGTCGTGGGATCAGAATTCAGGTGCTTAGCAACTGGTTCATATGTATGACCTTTGCTGTGTCCCAAGGTCATGTGATCACCTTTTGCAAGCTTCTGACACGCAAAGTCAATGGGGAAGCCAGATTCACTTAACAACTGGGTTACTAACTTAACTGCAGTGATTCACTGAACAACTGTGACAAGAAAGGTAGGAAAATGGGGCAACTCATTTAACAAATGTCTCATTTAAAAAGAGAAATTTTGGACTCAGTTGTGGTCATAAGTCGAGGACTACCTGTATTTCAGAAACTTTCTAAGTCCTCAGTCATTTGGACATAGGGTTAGTAAAATCTACTCAGTATATTTGTATTAGCCTGGATGACATTATTTGAATTTAGAAACTAACTGGTCTGGTTAGTAATGGAGAAACTATCCCCGGAGCAGAAGACTAATTTGTATAGTGAATATTTATCTTGGAACAAGATAGTAGTAAATCACTCCATACAGTGAAAACAGAAAATAGCTTGGACACGTTCATGATGTCATCAGAAGTACATGAGGAGATTTTATTTTTATAATGATAAGGCTGAAACTGGCTTATTATGGATTTTTTTTAGTGATTTCAACTAGCAGAATGTGTGTCCCACAATCCCTTTCATTCATCGATTATTAGATATCATGCCAAACAGAAACAGAATACTGAATTTCAGAATACCGAAAAGTTGTATGCTTTGCCAGTTAATTTTTCCTAAAGAACAAGACAATTTCAGCTGTAATCAATAGTTAACATACTGTGGAAAATTGCCAGGTATTTCACATCTTAGCTGTACTAGAATTGAATTTATTTAGTTCAACATCTGACTTTATCTTTTTGGATTGCAGGGTAATTGCATGCCAGCATTGCCTTTGAAATTGTTCAATACTGTGTGTGGAGTATTTTAGAACAACGAAGTAGGACACCTGGACCAGATCTTTGTTACCCATGAAGTGGAAAATGATTTCAGCTGTTCTCTTTGTAAAATAAGAAATGATTTTATCTTGTGTCTGGACTGCTTAAAGTAAACCCTGAAACTACTTCTTTTTTTCCTTCAACCACCTACCATCTTTTTTTATAGCCTTCTTAGACTCGTCACTAAAAAGTGACCAGAAAGGCAACCCATTACACCTATTAATATAATATATTCCTCCAAATAATGCTTATTTTTAACTTTCCAGTCGAAAAACATAAATATATTTTGTGGGGAAAAATATATATTTTTCGAAGGCTTCATATTTTTTTTGTCAAGAAGTAGAACTCCCCATAGCAGTTGCACTATTTGCTAATGTAAATTTTCTGACCTCCAAATTGGAGCGGCAACACTTTGTAATAGATAAGAGCAAGAGTGGGATTCAGCCTATTCGGTCCGGTTCGGGCAAGACAGTTGCTCCGACAATCAGCTGAGAGCAAACCGGTTCACTCCAACTGTCAGCTGGGCCCGCCTGCCCCTGCATTATACCTACCTTTATTTCGTTCGTTTGAAGCCCAGCTGATAGGCTCGGCAGAGTGGATTGCCGGGCCTCAGCTGTTTTTAGTGCTTTTAACACTGCTTTTAATGGTGTTTTCTAATGGACAGCGCACAAAACGCGCGCTCAGCGAACCGGTTCTTACACTTCTTGAATTCCACCACTGGATAAGAGTATTGGGCCTGGATATTGTGACTGAGGTTTAAATCCTCATTTAACACTCATAATATATTTGGCTTAGTTGTGTATGTGTGTGTGTGGGGGGGTATAATTATGCTAACCCTAAAAATGAATTATTTGTTGTAATCAAATAACCCCTGGGCAGATTAAATTTAATCCAAAGGAGACCTCTCAGTCTTAAGTTAAACATGGAGTCACTGATAATGTGGAAACTCTTAGCCATGGGTTCAGCGCATGTTTTTCTATCTCAAGATTGAGTTGAAGTCTGTGAAAATGTATCGCTCTCTGGGTACTTTATTTCTCTAACAATGTGTGAGGTGAAAGAAGTAGAATAGGTGACAGGCCATATTGTTTATATTTCTTATATTTCTGTTTATTGGCAGCAAATATTTCAGTTGCATAATTATAGGTGCTGGATTTGTTTTTGTTTTGTTTTTGCTTCAGCTTTTTTATTTATTTATTTATATGTCGCCCTTCTCCGGAGACTCAGGGCGGCTTACAATGCATTAAGCAATAGCCTTCATACTTTTCTATATTTTTATACAATGTCAGCTTATTGCCCCCACAATCTGGGTCCTCATTTTACTTACCTTAGAAAGGATGGAAGGCTGAGTCAATCTTGAATCCCTGGTGGGATTTGAACTTGCAGTAATTGCAGGCAGCTGATGTTAATAACAGATAATAACACTTCTTTAGTCTGCTGAGCCACCAGAGCTCTTTGGAAGAAAATGAGAAAGTGGGGAAGAAAGTGTCAGTCAATTTTATAATGGTCACCACAATAAAGACCCATGTGTGTTACCAGTGAGTCTACTGGCTTGGAAAGTTGGGCTGTGTATGTCATGTGTGATTTTGGGTCACTTATATAGGAATGGACTGGACTGGACTGGACTGGACTGGACTGGACTGGACTGGACTAGACTAGACTAGACTAGAACAGAACAGAACAGAACAGAACAGAACAGAACAGAACAGAACAG
>WNWU01000011.1:6837086-6857099 GCA_012654045.1 Ptyas mucosa | reverse complement strand
AGAATAGAATAGAATAGAATAGAATAGAATAGAATAGAATAGAATAGGAGCTGGAAAAGACCTTGGAGGTCTTCTAGTCCAGCCCCCTGCTCAAGCAGGAGAACTTATACTAATTCAGATAAGTGACTGTCTAGTCTCTTCTTAAAAACTTCCAGTGATGGAACACCCATCATTTCTGAAGGCAAGCTGTTCCACGGATTAATTGTCCTTACTGTTAGGAAGTTTCTCCTTAATTCCTGGTTGCTTGTCTCTTTGATTGGTTTCCAACCATTGCTTCTTGTCCTGCCCTCTGATGCTTTGGAGAATAGTTTGACCCCCTCTTCTTTGTGGCAGCCCCTCAGATATTGGAATACTGTTATCATGTCACCACTAATTCTTCTTTTGTTTAGACTAGCCAAAATCTGCAGCTAGTCTTCATATGGTTTAGTCTCCAGGCCTTTGATCATCTTTGTTGCTCTTCTCTGAGTCCCAACATCTTTTTTGTAGTAGGGCAGAAGTGTCAAATATCATCATCACGTGACATATTGGGACTTTTTTCCCCTCCACTAAACCGGGCATGGGCTTGGCAAGAACGTGATGTATCCAGTCCGTGGTAGTTGGGCAACCAAAATTGGTTGCAGTATTCCAGGTGTGGTCTTACTAGGGTTTTGTAAAGCAGCACTAATACCTCATGTGAGCTTGAGCTGCATGATGTTGGTGGATGCTTAAAGATTTGCTTTTGCCTGCCTTTTTAAAAAAGTGAATTTATTTAATTTGCACTAACATTCAGACAGTACACATCTGAGAGTGTCCTATTCAATGTACACACACTTCCAGATCTGGCAAAATAATTCTTGACTCAAACAATGTTTGCAAATAAGGCAGAGATTAAAGTTAAAACATAAAAGAATGGGATAGCAATTCAAGATGAAATGCAGGTAGCGTCAGGTCTGCCATCTTCAGCATACTTTCTTCTCTGGCACCCTGCCATTAAACACATGGAAGGAGGAGATTGCTGAGATAGGAGGTAAGTGGGGGGGAGGAAATGACAGGGTGACAGGAACCAGAGGTGCCAATCTGGAAGAAACTGACTGATCAAGGACAAAGCCATGAGAATGGAATGTGAAACTCCACCAAAGAGGCGCGAAATCTCAAAGCCATTCCCAAAACATCTAATTCCAATGTCATTGGTCAAGGTGAATTGGTCAAGGTGGACTGATCAAGATGGGAGGCACAGGGAAGAGGGGAAAATTGCAGGCTTTCTGCGGGAATATTCAGATCCAGCTTTGTTTATGCCGTAACCGCTTGACTTTAGTAAAAGTAAACCTTTCACTTCAAAAATGGAGTTGAGGGTCTTTCTTTCCTAAATGCTCAAATCAGGACAAGCCTGACAGCCTTGACTTATGACCACAATTGGAAGCAGAATTTCCATTGCTAAGCAAGGCGGCTGTTAAATGAGTTGTGCCTGATTTTACAACCTTTCCCCCCCCCATGGCTGTTAAAGTGAATTGCTATAGTTCTTAAGTGGATCATGCGATTGTTAAGCAAATCCAGCTTCCGCTGTTTATTCTGTTTGTCAGAAGACAGCTGGGAAGATTGCAAATGGCAATCACATGAGCCCAGGATGCTGGAAAAATATGCTGGCTGCCAAACACCTGGATTTTTACCATGAGATGCTGCAACTGTCATAAGTGTGAGGATGGATCGTAAGTCACTTTTTTCGGTGCCATTGTAACTGCCAGTGACAGCTAAATGAATGGTTGGAAGTCAAGAACTAGCTGTACTCAGAACAATGTGAATATCCATCCACATTTACTTAAAATAAAGGGAATGAGCTATGAAAATTGAAAATGTGCAAAAGTGACACGGCCAGGAACTGGCCATCTTCAGTGATATTTTCCTCTGCAAATGTTCAGCTGCAAACTTGTGTATCCGTTTTTGTTAGATGGGTAACAGATCTAACAAGACAGGTCCCTGTCAGTTAATCTTCTTGGAAACATTAAAGTGAGAAATCCAAACCTGAACCAAGGAGGAAGTCTTAGTCCTCTCTTGGAGAGCTATTAAGCAAAAAATCAAGTCTACTTCCTGAGATTGCAAATGCTCCATCACTAGAGAAGAAAAGACTGGAGATCCTTTTCTCCAGAATGGTATAGGATCTCTCTACTGGCATGAGATTAGACTAGAAGGCCTTCAGGCTCCTTTCCAACCCTATGATTCTGGCCAACTTTTTGACAACCTCTAAGTAGGTCGGTCACAAGTTTAGAGAAGGTCAGCTCCAAAAATGATTATGTTCCCTGAACATTCTTTCCCCCCCTCTATTTTGTTGCATTTTCAGTAAAAGATAGTATCAATAAATGGACAGCAAATTGCTGAAGTTACACCCTTAACGCTCAATATTAATTAATAAAATATAAACCATGCCCAAAAAAGTACACTGAATTATTTTTTATGGTATGAAAAAGAAGCATACATTTTTGAGTTTCGTGCCAAAATCTCCAATATATTATTATTTATACATGTTAAAAATGCACTGCTAAAGTAGTGTGGATAAGTGTTTAATTTCTGACTCCTTCTTTCTTTGCACCCCCAACTGATTTACAGTATCTATTAAAATAAACTTTAGAAACCATATTCATTTTGATACTTAACTTGCTCTTCTCTTTTGTTTCGTCCTTCTTTTGAGTGTTCTAATCCTTGCTTTCTCTTCTGCAAGCGGCCAGACTATAAAGCAGGGACAGACATCTCTTATCACAGACTCAAACAGGTCTTTAGTATGGAAGTATACTGAGTGTTGTGTGAAACGTTGGAGTAATAGATTAGCCATCCCATTGTGTGCACCACTGGAGTTGCAGTAAGCCTGATTGAACCAAGCGGACTGATACCTATATCAGCATGCAAAGGATCACAGTCTTAGAAAATAATATTTTTTTTTTTATCCAATGATGTTTAAATAGAACCAACTGGATTTTACTGCAGTTGAAAGCAGCTTTATTCTACAGGCCTTCAGCAACCTTCTTGGCACCGTTTGCTGGTGATTGTTCTTTCGGTCTTTGAATGTGTTTAATACCCACAGATAACCATAGACTTTCAAAGATTTCTCGGGTATTGGGTTTAACAGTATGTGATATCACTCATCATGCGCTAGAACAGGGGCATCAAACTCGCAGCCCGTGGACCAGATGCATCACATGCTGGCCACGCCCACCCCCGGGTTAGCGAAGGAAGAAAAAGTCACGATATGTCACGTGACGACGACGTGATGATGCGAGTTTGACACCCCTGCTTTAGAAGTTGATATATTTAGCAATATCTGATAGATGACATGCAATCAGGATTTGAAAATCACTAGCATGGCATCACCGAAGTATGACAATAGCTGGCATCAGGGTTACTTAGATGTCGGAAGACTGTCTGGCTGCATTTGCTGTGGCAGCAAAGTGTATTCTCTATATGTGTGGAATATATCATCCAGATTTCTACTTTGTGTGAGTATCTTATATTTAGATCAGGATCCGAATTGGGATTCCCAACACAATTGCACATTTGCAAAATATAAAAGGAAATAAGGTCAAAGGAGTCCCTGCGGATTTTATCCCGCTATGTGTTGCCAATTATAAGGGGTGGTGTTCATCTCCATTTCAAGGTCATTGAGCCAGTGCTGTCTGAAGATATTTCTGTGGTCATGTGCTCTGCATGATGTCACAGAATGTGTTACCTTCCCACTGAAGTGTACCTATTTATCTACTTGCATTTGCATGCTTTCGAGCTGCTAGGTTGGCAGGCACTAGGGCGAAGACGGGAACTCACCCCATTGCATGTGCACTTGGGTCTTGAACCTGGGTTACCAGCTTGCCAGTTGACAAGCCCAGAATCTTAGGCCACCTCCTGAGCCACCGCACCAATCCATAAAAAGAAATATACTCTCAAATACTGTATGTCTCAACTTCTGAGTAAGTACCTGGCAAAGGTCCTTGAATATTTTTTTTTTTAAAAAAAAGATTTCTTCTGCCTTTTTACAGGATGATTTCAACTGTCCAATCTTGTATACAGTCCTGGTATTTTCTAGTGTTTTCCAAATCCAAGAACTAACACTATTAAAAACTAGCAATCTTCAAAATATAGGACTTTTATGCAGGGGTGGGTTTCAAAAAATTTAGCAAGGGGCTCTCTGCCCGGTTACTGGGGGGGGGGGCTATAGTGGGCATGGCCTAGTTGGCCTCCTGCACCATGGAGGGGGTGGTCTTTTTGCCCTCCCCGGGCTCCAAATGCTTTCCTTGCGCCTCCGGGAGGGTGAAAACAGCCTCCCCAAGCTCTGGAGGCCTTCTGGAGGCCAGAAACGAGCACGCTTCTGGGCTTCCCAAACTTCCAGTAGGCCTTTTCTTTTTGCCCTCCCTGAGCCTCCGTGCGCACTCTGCACTTACCTGCATCCAAAATGGGCTGCGTGGGGACTCCTGGGAGGGGCAGGGTGGGTGGGCGGGGCCAGCCAGGAGTCAGATTTGGGGATTCTCCGAACCTTTTAGGTAGAGGTTCTCCCAAACCCCTGCGAACCCCCAGCAGCCCACCCCTGCTTTTATGCTAAGGTATGTTTCATGACCTCAAGATGGAAGATTATTTTTGAGGGGAGGGACTTAAGGTAAGGAAACCAAGAAAGTGTATCACAGCAACATGTAGGTGGTACATAGTTGAGGGATGGTATTTTGGAGGTTTCTTTGGCTTCTGAAATACGATGTGTCTGTTTTAAGGCTTACTATACATTTTTTATTCCTCACTTCATAGTTACAGGAGGCTGTACATGTAAGCTTATGCTCTAACAAAATTAGCTAATCTTGAAATGGCTACTAGACTCTCTTTCGACACTGAGTTTTTCAAGCATCTTTAAATAACATTCTATACACTGCAATTCTTCTTTCTGTGTATAATTCCCTGCTCCAAACTCTGACTTCAGGCCTTCCTCTGGTCTTGTGCTTGATCCAATCAATCCTTTTCTACAGTGGTTAGTTAGTGAAAAATTAGAATAAAACGGGAAATCTGCCCTACTCTGCTGGAAGCTTATTTTTTAAACCTGAGGAAATGTGGGACAAGTCAGAATAGGAGCCTGGTGATATACTGAGACAATGGCCAGGTTTAGATTTTATGCTAAGCCATGGTTGAAATAACCGCAGTCTGTAGAATAATTTCATTTGGCAGATTCATGCACCACACAAAGCCTTAAAGTATGATTACAGAGAATAGGGTCTGGTTTCTCATAACACACCACTCCCAAATCAAATGAATCCCATTATGTCTTAATGGGATCTAAGCCTATCATGCCCGAGTTAAATCTACCCCTATATAAGAATTGTTGTACTAAAATGGCATGGGTCAGTTTTATATTTAGCTTGTGTTTAGAAAAAAAGTTATCTGGAGTTCTGTATAGATCTTCCAAAGCTCATAAAACTAGATTTTGAAAAACCATTTTGGCCATGGCTTGCAGTTCTCTGCTCTGTGTAAGAATTCAGACTAAAGCTGAACACAACAAACAATGGGAGGGCATCACCTCCCTTTATGATCTGCTCCAGAATTTTCACAGGCATTGATGTCAGATTGACTGGTCTGTTGTTTCCTGTGCCCTCCCCATCTCCATTTTCCAGATAAGGACGCTTGTCCTCTTTCAATCATTTGCTGCTTACAACATTTTTTTAAAGATTTCTCAAGTGATAAGAGACAGAGGCGTGACCAAACCATCACCAAGTTCCTTCAGTATTTTAGAGTGCAGTACATCTGGTCCAGGAGCTTTTAAATCAATCACCGTTAGTGGATATTCCCTGACTAGATTTTGATATGAGCTGGAATCCTGATCAGCCTTTCCGAAATGCTGAATAAGAGTACATTCTCTATCTTCAGTCTGAGCCAAAGTAAGAATTTGCAGGACTAGAGTATGCCTAGTCTAGTGAAAATAAGGACTAGGGTTACAAGGTAGCAGCATTCCAGTACTTGAGGGGCTGCCACAAAGAAGAGGTGGCCAACCTATTCTTCAAAGCACCAGAAGGCAAGGCAGGAAACAATGGATGGAAACAAAAGAAAGAGAGAAGCAGCCTAAAACTAACGAAGAATTTCCTAACTGTGAAAACAATTAAGCAGTTGACTTGACTTCAAAAGTTGTGGGTGCTTCAACAATGGAGGCTTTTAAGAAGAGACTGGACAGCCACTTGTCTGGAATGGTATAGGGCAAGGGTATCAAAGTCAAAGCCCGTCGGCTGAATCTGGGCCCCACAGGGCCACCCTGGAATCAGTGAAGGACCGACCCGTGATGCCTCTGCCAGCGAAAACAGAGCTTGGGAGGGCTGTGTATGACCCTCCCGAGCTCCGTTTGCGCTGGCAGAGGATTGCATGAAACCATGTCAGCCGAAAACGGAGCTTGGGAGCCCATTTTCACTGACATAGCACTCAGGTGCCCCCGACACAAGTGACGTCGATCTGGCCATGTCCCCCTGCCCCCCCTCCCCAAGGTCAAACACAATCCTGATGCGGGTCTCAATGAAATCGAGTTTGACACCTCTTGTATAGGGTCTCCTGCTTGAGTAGGGGGTTGGCCTAGAAATCCTCCAAGGTCTCTTCCAACTCTGTTATTCTGTCTATCTTTTCTCTGTTAAAACATTATATATTTGCTAACTCCACCAAGCAACTGAATTACAATTTCTTGTTTCTTTTGAACAACATCTGAACCAGCTCTTTGTTCTTAGGATCCTTTAGTAACCACAACTCATTCTGAGGTTTAGCTTTTTTTTTCTTTACTTTTTTCTTTTTTTTTCTTTCTGTCTTTCTTTTTTTTTTTTTTTTTTTTTTTTTGAATACATAAAATGAATACAATTAAAGGGAACATTAGGATAGAGACGGTAGGCACGCTGGTGCTCTTTTGCACGCCTTACAGACCTCTTAGGAATGGGGTGAGGTCAACAGTAGCCAGTCTAAGGTTAAAATTTTGGGGGGTTTGGGATGAAACCACAGAGTCAGGTAATGCATTCCAGGCATTGACCACTCTGTTGCTGAAGTCGTATTTTCTGCAATCGAGTTTGGAGCGGTAAACTTTAAGTTTGTATCTGTTGTGTGCTCATGTATTGTTGTGGCTGAAGCTGAAGTAGTCATTGACAGGTAGGACATTGTAGCAGATGATTTTATGTATTATGCTTAGGTCATACCAAAGGCGGCGTAATTCTAAGTTTTCTAAGCCCCAAATTTCAAGTCTGGTGGCATAAGGTATTTTGTTGCGAGCAAAGGAGTGGAGGACTCTTCTTGTGAAATATTTCGGTACACGTTCAATTGTATTAATGTCTGATATGCAGTGCGGGTTCCAGACAGATGAGCTGTATTCGAGAATTGGTCTAGCAAATGTTTTGTGTGCTCTGGATTGTAGTGTAATATTACCGGAGAAGAAGAAACGTAAGCTCTCCTTGTCGGAGCGTAAATCAGCTCTGTTTCCCCCTGGGGCAATTGCACTTGATTAGAGATGGATGGATCTTGTTTTTCCATGCTGTATACTTTAAAGAAAGAAAACCCCAATATATTCTAATAAGCTACCGTAATGCTCAGAATGAACGCTCAGCTGACAAATACATAACGGCAGTGATACTCCTAGATTTACAAATCCAGGCTGCTTGTGCAGATTCCTTGGCACCCTCTCTCTTTTTCAACCCCTTATAATAATGACCTTTTGGATTTTTCACTAGGCCTTATTTTCAGCCAGATTGGGTTATATGACTCCCTCTTGGTTTTTTTTTCCTTGTTGAAAGGGATTGCAATTTTGCTTTAGATATGGCTGTTGTTTTTTAGAAAGGCTAATCAATCTTTGAATTCCTTCCTCCAATTAGCTTTTTCTTCCTTGCAACCCTTTGTTCTCACTGCTCCACGCTTATTCAAGTGTGACATCATTAGTGTAATATAATCAACTGATTCGATTGTTTAATGCATAACATAGTGAAACGTAGCAGCCAGCTTGGGCTCCATATCAGAGAGAGTTTTTGTAGGACACTAAGCCAAGCCTGGCAGTAATTATAATTAATCATCAGTTCAGTGCCAAACAGTGTAGCAAATTGCAGACAACTACACTTCGGTGGTTAACCTCTGTTTGGCCAGTATGCCAGCTGCTGGCTGGGTGATATTGCATAGCTTCTTTAAAAAGCCTGTGTTTCTCTTAAGTATTCCCTTCATACATAAACCATAATATGGGAGATGGAAAAATAAGATTTTCCAACAAGCTTTCATCTTTTTTCTTTTGATCAAAAGTTCTGTATAATCTAGCTTGATGTCATAATACCTGCTTCAGTTATATGGTCATAGCGTTTGAAATGTGTTGTGAAAATGGGTGCGATTTGTGAAACCAAAGAATGGAAGCCGAAAGAAATATTTGAACATAATTATCTTCCTTCTGTTAATGGAATCTCTAAATCAGAGGTGGGTTTCAGCAGGTTCTGACCAGTTCTGGAGAACCGGTAGTGGAAATTTTGAGTAGTTAGGAGAACCGGTAAATACCACCTCTGACTGGCCCTGCCCCCATCTATTCTCTGCCTCCCGAGTTCCAGCTGATTTGGAAGAAATGGGGATTTTGCAGTATCCTTCCCCTGGAGTGGGGAGGGAATGGAGATTTTACAGTATCCTTCCCCTGGATTTGGGGAGGGAATGGAGATTTTGCAGTATCCTTTCCCTGCCATGCCCACCAAGCCACACCTACAGAACCGGTAGTAAAAAAATTTGAAACCCACCACTGCTCTGTATATGTCTATCCTGCTATTTAAACAGTATCTAAATTAGGAGTCAGGACCTGATTCTGTACCCAAAGTACAAGTGATATGTCTTCTATCTCATCCTTGATGATTTATTGCCAATTCCCTCAACCTCTTGCCCTTTGAATATGATACATTTAAAATCCCATGGTGTTCCAATAACAGGGCAAAAGGGGCATCAAAACCCATGCTGGAATATACCAGCTAGGTTATTATATGAGTTGAAGATCCAATCGGTGGGAATCTTTACTGGAAAAGAACTGCAGAAGGAATTATCCTGACATGACACCGATGGATATTCTCTTGGTTTGGAGTCTATTTGGAATCAGCAATATTTCTACATTTAATGCAGAGCGTTTATTATGCCCATCCAACTCACATACGGTAATACTGGGCAGCGGAACAAAAATGATCAGCAGCAGATGCAAACCAGAGAAGAAAACAAAACACAGCATTAACAACTAATAAAAATAATAACATGCTGGGCAGAACTAAACTATACTGCAGGGCCCTTGGTAAACTGGGTTGTTTTCTTACAGACCCAAATTAGATAAAACCATCAATGCTAGAAGAGAATTGGGTTTTTCTCTCTGTTGATGTAAAGTAACTTGCCTGTCAATGGTGGTTCTTGGTATTCCTGCACTGGACTGTTGTTTATTATTAGCTTGTTTGTCTCACTTGGTAGTTTCTTGATTGGGGTATTGTTTGCTTCCTGATGGTTGGTTTAGTGTCAATCTCTGCTTATCTATAAGGTGCTGATTGCTAGCAAGGAGGTGCTTTTGTCCTTTTGTTTCCTTTTTGACTTTTTGATTGTCTGTTTGAATGGATACTATACTACAAAACATCCAGTTGGAATTCTCCTCATCCTGACCCAAAGGCCTGAGTCCTATGAGACAAACTGTCCAGTAGTAGGATTAAAAAAAAATTACTACCGGTTCTGTGGGCATGGATTGGTGGGCGTGGCACGGCTTGGTGGGCGTGACTTGGTGGACATGGCAGGGGAATGATACTGCAAAATCCTCATTCCCTCCCCACTCCAGGGGAAGGATACTGCAAAATCCCCATTTCCTCCCGATCAGCTGGGGCTCGGGAGGCAGAGAATAGATGGGGGCGGAGCCAGTCAGAGGTGGTATTTACCGGTTCTTCGAACTACTCAAAATTTCCACTACCGCTTCTCCAGAACTGGTCAGAACCTGCTGAATACCACCTCTGAAAGTGTCTGCAGAGAATTATCACTCTGATATGATGCCACCTATCTCCTGTTTACAACACACTCCTTTCAGCAGCTCCAAGATGATTCCACCTTTTGCACTATTCAGGTGATAGATAAACCTCCAAGTGACCTCAACAACTCTCAGAAAGAGTGCTAATGAACTGCAAGGAATATAAATCCTTCCATTCTCTACCATTCATGCAGAACTGAAGAATTTTCTTGGATGAGGAGCAAAACATCTTGAAGGAAAAATAAGAAGCTCCAGTTGTCTTTTGAAAAAGCACCTTTGGGACAACCATGACCTGGATGACTGAGAATCTCCACAGATATATCACTCTGATAGATCGTGAATGGTCATTGTTCTATACCAGGAGTCCCAACTCCTGGGTCGCGACTCACTCCTGGGCCACGGCCTATCCAGAATTGGGCCATGCTAGTGGCTGGCCAGAGAGTGCTTGCAACTCAACTTGTGTGAGCAGTGGGCCAGTGGGCACTCCTGTGTGTACCATTGTGCTGGTTGCGCAAGTTGAGCTGTGCATATGCAAACCAGCCCACCATTCGTGCAAGGGATGCATGCATGCACGCTGCCCCAACACACATGATACCCAGTTCCCCTGTACCCTCTCCAGCTGGGTTGCCAAACTGCAAAGGTTGGGGACCGCTGTTCTATAGGAATTAGAATATTTCTATTTTCCAGCTATAGCAATAGCAATAGCAATAGCACTTCTTCTTCTTCTTATTATTATTATTATTATTATTATTATTATTATTATTATTATTGGTTCGATTTATATGCTGCCCTTCTCTGGAGACTCAGGGCGGCTTACAATGCGTTAAGCAATAGCCTTCATACTTTTGTATATACCTGCTTAGTTGGGCTTTCGACGCCCCCAAGCGGTGTTCTTTTTTATACAAAGTCAGCTTATTGCCCCCAAAATCTGGGTCTTCATTTAGACTTATATACCGCTTCATAGTGCTTTTACATCCTCTCTAAGCGGTTTACAGTCAGCATATTCCCCCCAACAATCTGGGTCTTCATTTTACCCACCTTGGAAGGATGGAAGGTTGAGTCAACCTTGAGCCGGTGAGATTTGAACTGCTGAACTGCAGTTAGCTGAAGTAGCCTGCAGTACTGTACTCTAACCACTGCGCCACCTCGTGCTCTATAGCTCTTCATCCTTAGAGAATTCTGCTCTGGTGTTTTTCTTCTGCTCATCAGGCATATTATAGGCAACAATTGAAGTATTAAAAAAGTCTTTATTTGGACTCTTTCCTTTGGATGCTTTCATTCTCTTTTATGGGACCAGAGAGGAGGTTCATTTGGCTACATAAATTTCACAGCTCCTGTAGACTTGCCCTATCCATCTTAAATGGGAATTTATTAAAATTAAGTACCTTCTTATGGAGATGTATTGAAAAGGCTTTTGATGTGATTTAAATCAAATTTGATTCAATTAAAATATAAGGGAGATTGAAGTACTTCTGTGTAAAGGAAATGAAAAAGGAATTCATCAAAAGAGAGTGGAGGTTTTACACATATGAAATCATTAAGACCACTTTGATATGAGAGGACTAGATAGAAAAGAACTGATCGGAGGCATAGGGCAACTGGCAAATTATTCTCTGGATATGTTTCTCTTTTTTTCAAAATACAGTTTTATTGCATTGTCGTAAAGCATAAGGAGAATATTATATTGTTTGGATGCTGACATATTTATACAGTAATTATTAAACTAATATTTATTTACTTTTAAATACAAATATAAAAGGAATTTATATCACTATTGACTTATGATTTCTAAAATGTTAATGACGATAAGCATAAACGTAAATGTAAAGGTTTCTCTCGCACATATGTGCTAGTTGTTCCTGACTATAGGGGATAGTGCTCATCTCTGTTTCAAAGCCGAAGAGCCAGCGCTGTCCGAAGACATCTCCGTGGTCATGTGGCCGGCATGACTAAATGCCAAAGGTGCAGAGAACGCTGTTACCTTCCCACCAAAGGTGGTCCCTGTTTTTCTACTTGCATTTTTTACATTCTTTCAAACTGCTAGGTTGGCAGAAGCTGGGACAAGTAACGGGAGCTCACCTCGTTACGCGGCACTAGGGATTCGAACTGCTGAACTGCCGACCTTTCGATTGACAAGCTCAGCGTCTTAGCCATTGAACCACCCCATAGCATAGAGGTTTTTTTTTTAATTTTACATCTTCGGCTAAATGGGACGTTAATAAGCAATTTCAAAATAATTAAATTATTTGTTATTTATATCACTTGCTGTCCTAAACTTAATACTTAAGGTCTCCCCTGTATTGCTACCTATTATTGGGTGTGTGCACACTAAAAACAAAAGAAAAAAAGAAATAATAAGAACGGGGAAAAAAGGAAAAGGAAAGGAAAAAATAAATAAATAAATAAAATGCTGTTTTATATTTGTAGTGTTTATAAAAAATTAGGCTTTATAAACCATTTATGTTTGTATTTATTTTTGTAACCCTGCACAATATATTGTATAAATGAGAATCCCTCTTGCTTGGAGTTGGTTACATTTCTGTTGGAAGATGACTGTAACGCCCTCCACTGCATTTCCAATATGGATATCAAATCCACATCTCAATATGGATATCATATAAGATATCCAAGTCCCTGTTCTACTGGAGAAGAACAGAAATTAAGTATGTTACTAGTACCAGGTAAAATATGACTAGATTAAAACTGAAAAAAAAAATATCCTGACAGTAGCACTGATGATGTTACCTAGTTTGGGTAATGAAATGTCTGCAAGCAAACAAGCAAACAAACAAACAAGGGCCCCTCCTAAAAATATCCTTCTGTTGATGTGGGCAGAAGTGAAATAAACATTTGCTGTCAAGATTTGTATACCATTGTTATGTGCACTGTCAGAACACTGAAGCACGGCATTCCTGATGCTATTATCTATCTATCTATCTATCTATCTATCTATCTATCTATCTATCTATCTATCTATCTCTGTCTGTCTGTCTGTCTGTCTGTCTGTCTGTCTATCTCCATCTCTATCTATCTATCTCCATCTCTATCTATCTATCTATCTATCTATCTATCTATCTATCTATCTATCTCTATCTTTATCTCTCTATCTCTCTATCTATCTCTGTCTATCTATCTCTCTCTCTCTCTCTCTCTCTCTCTCTATCATCTACCTACCTACTTAACTACCTACTTACCCTCTCTCCCCCAAAATAAGACATTCCCTGATAATAAGCCCAATCGGACTTTTGAGTGCATGGCAATAAGGCCAAGTGCTTATTTCAGGGTTCAAAAACATATAAGACAGGGTCTTATTTTTGGGGAAACATGGTACCTATCTGTCTGTCTGTCTGTCTGTCTGTCTGTCTATCTATCATCCCATCCCTTACTTACTTTATAAGTAACTTAAGGCAGCAAATGTACCAGAAATATATTTAATTTGTGTATGTTTTGTTTTAACTATTTCATTCTATAGTCATTTCTCCGTACAAATGTTTTGGTATTTATTTTCTCTGGTTTTAAGTCTATATTACATACCTGAAATTGCTGTTTATTTTTGGATCCACCGTTGCCATCATTTCTGCCAAAAAGAGGCTGGAAAATGGTTAAAGATCCACTGCTATTTTATGCAGAAGCCTCAGAGCTACAGAGCTCAGAGTTAAAAAAAAAATACCAAGTATTTTTTTAACAACTAAAATTGAGTATACTACATTCAGAGCAATGTGGTATTTTTGATCCAAGGCAATCCAATCAATATTATGGTGATACAATGTATGTTGCCACTATAGATCCAGATTGTGTCTAAACTGAAAATTCCCATGGCAATGTGCAACCCATGGTCAACTCAACATCAAAAGAACATGCCACACTAATTGTAGGAGGCAGGAATGCTGTGGCCTGAAATGAATAACATCTGGAATCAGAGGGAAAATGCAAAATAAAATGATGAAGGAGATAAACTGAGTTCTGCCCCAAAAAAATATCAATAGATATAGCAAATATCTTCTTTACAACCTCTAAGTTTCCAGATGGACAAAAATAAGAAAAAAATAAACAATAGATTTAATGCATTAGATTTGATGCAGGTGTTGCCTAAAGAAGTCTGGACCTCATTAAATATAAAGCAAACAAAAACATCCCAACATGCAAACCGGTAAGGAAGCAGAAAGGAAGAAAGCAAAGGTAGCAAAGCAAGAGGAGAAATGTCCAGGTAAATGCTAATTTCCGCAAGAGAACTAGAAGAGACAAGGAGTTTCTAAATAAACAATGCAAATATATTGAGTATACCAATCACATGGGAAATGCAGGAGAGTTATTTAAGAAAATTTCGGAAATCAAGGAAATTATTATGCAGTTTTGCATTATGCAAATGAAGAAATGATCTTTGTCTTATGCAAATGAAGCCAAGAAAGAAAATATAACAAAGAGATGCCTAAAAAGATATAAAAGAATCATGCAATACCCTCCCCCACCCCCACCCCCACCCCCAATCAAGGTTACATATGGAAATCAGATCACTAAAGCAGGGCCAGATATTTCCCTCAAGTCAATTTAAAGGGCCCCATAAAATAATACTTACAGCAAGAGATAGAAGTTGGAAAAATACCAGCCGAACAGTTAAAACAAGAAACGTTGAAACAAGTAAAATGTTAAAAAGTTATGATATGTAGGTAGTTACTTACCAAGCACATCTAAATTATATCCAAGTAGCCAAAACATCTTTACCATCTCCAAGGCCTGTCACAACTTTTGAGCATCCCTAATGTTTGGAAATTGAACGTCGAAAAATTTGACACGCCCTATAATGCACAATGATGCTATTAAAGTGTTACACACAATTTGTAAATCGGCATGGAAAAACACAGCAGTGGCCAAGAGACTGGAAAATATCAATTTATATTCCAATACCACACGGGGGTAGCGCAAAAGAATGTTCAGTATACCAAACAGTTGTGTCTATTGTACACGCTAGTAAGATGACGCTCAAGATTTTGCAATGTAGAGTTCAATAGGTCATGGAACAAGAGGTGCCCAGTGTAGAAGTTGGATTTAGAAGCAGCAGCAGCACCTGAAATCACATTGCTAACATTTAGTGGATAATGGAAAAAAGTGAGTAAACCCTTCTATCCAGAAGTCCTGCCTCTAAAAGCAACCCCCCCAAAAAAAATCCCCTAATTTTTTCCTTCCGTAATTATGACTGTGGATAGCCACCCTTGCCTTTTGAAGAATTTGTGCAATGAGCAAGAAGCAACTGAGTGGAATATGGCAGAAGTATATGATTTAAATTTGGGGGGAAAAATTGTCCCCTTATTTATTTAACTCGTTCTAAAAAATACATAATAAGAACTGCTGGAGTGGCAGAAATAGAAATTGGAATAAAAATAGCTGGAAGAAACATCCATCACTTCAAATAGCCTGATAATACCACTTCGAGAGCTGGAAGCAAAGATTTAAAAGTTAATGGAGAGGCAATTAAGCTACAGCCATTTCTGTAGTTATTTCACCAGGAAATAGATCCAAAATTCAGTTCTTCTGGGAAAACAGACATTGCCCATAAAGTAGCCTTAGGGATGAGTGTTGTTAGGCGTCTAAGTAATCTTTCTTCTCTCCTACTTCCCTTAACTCCTGAAGTCACACTGGGCAATCAAATGTATCCAGAAGCAGTGTCCACACGAAGAAATGGTACTAATTCACACAGTCCCTGATGAGAGAGAAAACCACAGCATCTGAGCTGCATTTGTGCGGTTGAATGCAGGCTGTCACTGCCAGTATTGACATGAAATCGACAGCACAAAGAGCAACCATTTGCTAAAAACAAGGAAAATGGACTAACCGAGGGAAACTGTATTGTAACACAGAACCTTCCCACCTGGGATCGCCACGTCTTAGAAAATTATAATCATGTGGCCTGCATGAAATGAAGCAGCAAATTCTGTTCAGTTTCCTTCACTGTAATCGTCCACCTCCCTAAGATTTCCACCCAGCTGGCATCGCTGCAGGCAGCCTTAATCATCTTTTCACAGTCTGAAGTTCTTGCACCTTTTAATTAAAATATATATATATATATTGCAAGAATTGCCATAGATTGGCAACACAAGCACAGATGCCTGCAGACAAATTGAGCCTCTTGAGTATTTGACACAATAGCAAAAAAAAAAAAAAAAAAAAGGATTTCCATCTCTATGGATTCTGCATGCCACTTCCAACAATGCTGTATTCCAAGAAGTGATTAGAATAGTAGAAGGGAAGGTTGGCAGATGACAATTGAGCAATCAGCATAACACGTTGCCTCGTATATAACTCTACAAACATATATTCACGCACACCAGACATATACTCTGCTGGAATCTGGAAAGCCATAAAGTGAATGCCATTATGCCTGGAGTGTAGAGAAATGTCTGTGTTGTGAGGGAGAGAAGAGGCAGAAGATACATAATGAAGATAAATAAGAGATCCATCTATGCTGTTTTATGGTACTTGTAACACAAGACATGACTTACATAATATGTGTGTGGGGGGTGGATGATGTCTGACTCTCGCTCTCTCTGGTGGAGTGGCGCACAAACACACACATTTATATTAGGTCAGCTTTCCACATTCTGGATTCTATCACAGCGCGTGGGTTGTGGATTTTCACAATTTTCACCATTGTTATATTTGTTGGCTGCGGAATTCAGGAACTTGCTATCTACACATCTGCAGATCGCCCAGAATTGGGATGCCTGTAATAGCTAATAATCTCACACTTGTCAGAAACTTCCTTCAGTCACTGCTACCCTGTGAAGACCCAATCTGTTACAGTGCTTCAACTGAGATCAGATAGCGGTAGGTTCAAGCCCCAGTTCTGCCTTATCATGGTATCAGCATTATCAGCATCTCCGGGATATTTATTTCAAGGCATTTTCAAAGCTCTCTCACTTTTTTTCCCCCCTGTAAGTGCTACGAAAGTAGTTTACAAATCTCACTATGAAGACTTGCTGGGGGAAAAAAGATTGGTGAGGAAATGAAGAAGTTAGAAAGAAATTTACAAGTGAAATGTCTATGGAGATTCTCAGTCATCCAGGTCATGGTTGTCCCAAAGGTGCTTTTTCAAGAGGCAACTGGACTTTCTTATGTTTTGCTTCTCATCCAAGAAACTTCTTTAGCTCTGGCTGGATGGTGGGGAATGGATTGGATGGTAGGGAATGGATCCATTCCCCATCATCCAGTCAGCGCTGAAGAAGCTTCTTGGATGAGAAGCAAAACATCTTCAAAGAAAAAGCAGAAAGTCCAGTTGCCTCTTGAAAAAGCACTTTTGGGACCCTACAAGTTAAATATTCCTTAATGTTATTGTTTTTGTCTTTCATGATCTGCATAGCTGGCTGGCGAATTCTGGGAGTGGAAATCCACACATCTTCAAGTGACTAAGTTTGGGAAACGCTGCTTAGAGATTTCATCAATGAACCATATAGTGTAGCTTGAAGTCGTTCCTTCTTTTTGCTTCTGAAACTGAAGGATTATTTGTCCCTTAACTCAAATAATTCTTTTTCCTTCTGAGTACAAATAACACGTGTGTCATTTAGCTAATTTTCCTTGGGCTGTTCACATGAATTTCACAAACTGGTTATTTAGAAGGCAGAGTTTTGATTTTTGACTTGCACTAAATTAAATCCTCTCTGCGTGATTATTTATTTATTTATTTATTTATTTATTTATTTATCGTATTTCTATGCCGCCCAACTCTCCGAGGACTCTGGGCGGTTTACAGCAAAGACAGTATGAACAATATACAATAAGAGACGTTAAAAAACCCATACACACCGCTCATGACCGGATCTCACAAGATCTCAGTGGTGAGATCAACAGCCCCAAGCCTGCCAGAGAAGCCAGGTTTTCACCATTTTCCGGAAGGCCAGTAGGATGAGAGCGGTCCTGGCCTCAGGAGGTAGCTGATTCCAGAGAGCTGGGGCAGCCACAGAGAAGGCCCTCCCCCGTGGACCCGCCAGGCAACATTGTTTAGCTGACGGGACCCAGAGGAGGCCAACTCTGTGGGATCTTACCGGTCATTGGGAGCTATGTGGTAGAAGACGGTCTTGAAGATAACCTGGCCCTAAGCCATATAGGGCTTTAAAGGTAATAACCAACACCTTGAATTGTGACCAGAGACCAATAGGAAGCCAGTGCAGCTCACGGAGGATTGATGTAATGTGGGAGTACCTAGGTGCACCCACGACCGCTTGAGTGGCTGCATTCTGGACCAACTGTAGTCTCCGAACACTTTTCAGGGGTAGCCCCAAGTAGAGCGCGTTGCAATAATCCAACCATGAGGTGACAAGGGCATGAGTTCTTTTACACCTTAGTGAAATTGTTCTCCAATTAATCACAGTTTGGTTCTTCCCATATACTATGACATCTAAATTCCAATAACTAAAAGTGAAAATTTTAAAAGGGAACATTGATACTCAAACAGTATCAGCAGTAACCAAAATAGATAACCATTTGTCTGAAGTGGTGTAGGGTTTCCTGCCTAAGCAGGGGGTTGGATTAGAAGACCTCCAAGGTCCCTTTCAACTCTGATATTCTATTCTAGTCTATTCTAAGTAATGTGGTGGTGTCTTCTGACTGCAGTTATTCATACCGACTAAGATAGATAACTTCAGACTTTCAGCTTCAGGAATGAAGTGAGGGCAGGGTTGATCATTCTATCTAGAGCTCTCTGTCAATCACACAATGAATGACAGAATAAACACCATAAATCTTTAACAAAAGAATGTTGCAGAGTGGCTAGCATTATCGCAGTAATAACCAGCATTCCTGCACCATGTTTGTTACTCCCATTAACTTCCAGGCAGTGATCAATGAAGACAGAAATCTGTTGTGATCCGCCAGCAGCCTGCGGAGTTGGCAGCGGAGTCGGACAGCGATGAGGCTGAGGAAGAACATGGGTCAGTCCTGGAGACTGGGGAAGGCCCGGATGAAGACTTTGTGTCGGAGGCAGAGATGGGGCCAGGGCCAACGGGGAGTGAGGTGTGGACTCCAGAGTCTCCAGAGACTGATAGGAATGAGGCAGAGGAACAGGAGGAGCCTGTTCCTAATGCAGGCATGAGAAGAGCTGCCAGAAGGCAAGAGCAGCTCAAGCAAAGAGGACAACTCAGGAGTAGAGCAAGAGATAATTGGTCCCTCCAATAAGGCTTAAAACAGACCAGCAACAGTGTTTGGGCTTTGCCAGAAAACAACGTTGGTAGCTTCGTCTTCTTCATCTACGTCTTGCATTTATTTTTGTATCTGTGACTTCTGAATGTTTGCCAAGAAAGGCCTTTGGCAGTTTGCCTAATTGGATCAAGGTTTGCGATAGGACTGAGGAATTAGTGTTGGAAGGAATTTGCTTTAATTTAGTTGAAAGACGCTGGGAATGAAGTAATTCTCAGCTGTTCGAATAAAGTTTGTTTGTTTTTTCACTGACTGATTTTCCTACTACTTATTTGGGCCTGGGTCACAACAAAATCCTAACTTGAAACCTTTATTGCATCATTATAGACCAAGGGTGTCAAACTCAAGGCCTGCGGGCTGGATCCACTCTGTGGGGTGTTTAGCGAAGGACCAAACCGCGGTACCTCTGCCAACAAAAATGGAGTTTCATTTTCATTGGCAGAGGGTTACAGGAGGCCGTCGTAGCCTGAAACGGAGCTCAGGAGCTCATTTTCATGGCAGAGAGCTCGGGCCTCCATAGGCACCCCCAACACGAGTAACGTTGAGCTGGCCATGCCCACCATGGCCATGCCCACCGGAACACCCCCCCCAAGGTCAAACACAACCGTGTTGTGGCCCTCAATGAAATCAAGTTTGACACCCCTGTTATAGACTAGCATATAAACAAGATGCATTCGGAAAAATACAAGTGGTTCTGTCTTTGAGTAATTTCTTATAGGGATTTGGAGATTATAAGATAAATATTATAAATATAAAAATAGCAGTGATTCAGTAGTTCAGGGGTGGGCAACTGTGGCCCTTTTACAACCTGTGGACTTCAACTCCCAGAATTCCTGAGACAGCCAAGCTGTCTCAGGAATTCTGGG
>WNWU01000011.1:6811063-6824006 GCA_012654045.1 Ptyas mucosa | reverse complement strand
TATTCTATTCTATTCTATTCTATTCTATTCTATTCTATTCTATTCTATTCTATTCTATTCTATTCTATTCTATTCTATTCTATTCTATTCTATTCTATTCTATTCTATTCTATTCAAATAGAAAACACCTCAGTGGCTTTCTCTGAATTATGTGTGCCCACAAATCCCTCCCACATACACACACACCAACACACGGACCAGTCGATTCCATACTACTGTATATGCTTGAATATAAGCCGAGTTTTTCAGCACATTTTTCAGGCTGAAAAAGTCCCCCTCGGTTTATATTCGAGTCATGGGAGGGGGAAGCCTTTTTAAAAGAAAACAAATGAGTAGACCCGTGTCTGCAAAAATAGAAAAAACAGCCCTTTCAGCTTCAGTATAGGTTAATTACCATAAGTTTAAACACTGTTTAAATTTGTGAACTGGCCAAATACTCTGTTCAAAGAAAATACATTGTATGTTTGTATGTGTGTTTCTAATTATTGCTATTTATTCATATTTGTTCTCTTTTATTCTTTAAAGTTTAACAATTCATTCTTTATCTTGATAGCTTTATATTTGTTTGGGGTTGGTTTTTTTCCCTTTCATCTTTTTTATTGTACAGCAATCTTTCTCCTCTTTGAGAAAGGGGGCAGAATGAGAGAGAGTGTGGGGGAGAGAGAGAGAGAAAGAGGGGGATAGAGAAAGAATGAGAAAGAGAGGGGTAGAGAGAAATGGTGATAAGATAGGGCAAAAACATAAAATGTGAGGACAGTCGTAAGTTCGAGGACTGGTCACAAGTGCGAGGAGCAGTCAAAAATTATTTTTTCAGCCCTCTGAGTAGTCCATATGCACAAAAGGACTACCCAGAGGGCTGAAAAAAGTGATTTCTGACAGGTCCTCGCACTTTTGACCAGTCTTTTCTTATTTTGAAATTTACCAGTAGCCGCTGCATTTCCCACCCCTGGCTTATACTCGAGTCACTAAGTTTTCCCAGTTTTTTGTGGTAAAATTGGGGGCCTCGGTTTATATTCGGGTCGGCTTATACTCGAGTATATAGGTATATAGTAAAGCCATTGTTTTAAGCAAACTCAGTAGGAATGTATTGAAAATAATAAAATAATGTAACATAGGTTAACAGATCATTTCAAAAATGCAATTGAAAAAAAGAATGGGCTGATTCATCAAATGTGTAAGTAATTCTATCTCTTATGCAATGGGGCCAAGTGTCCAGTTTTACAGAGAATGTTATTGTATTCAATTTTAACAATCTTTTATTTTGCCAATGGGGCAGCATGATCAAATTTCTATCACTAGATAACTATCACTAGAGAAGAATATTGAACAAACTACCCTAAATAGAAAACCACTGATCTATAATTATTTCTTTTTATGAACCTTATATTGCTGAAGATATAAAACCTGTATGGAGGCAGAAATGAATGTGATTATACAAAATAGAATGAGTTAGGTGCAGTTATCAATATTAATATTTGTTTATTTACTTACTTGATTTATATAGCTGCAAATGATATTGCTACTTGATTCTAGGAGGTCTATAATATGTGTGTGTGTGTGTGTGTGTATAAAATGCATAATTTAAAACTAAAATAAAAGCATATACATAGATGACAAAGGTTAGGGCAGACATGATCTAACCCAGGGGTGTCAAACTCAAGGCTCTTGGCCCAAGGGTTGCTTAGATCTGATCCATGGGGCTGCCCTGAAAACACTGAAGGACCAGAATAGAATAGAATAACAGAGTTGGAAGGGACCTTGGAGGTCTTCTAGTCCAACCCCCTGCCCAGGCAGGAAGCCCTACACCACTTCAGACAAATGGTTATCCAACATCTTCTTAAAAATTTCCAGTGAAGGGGCATTCACAACTTTTGCAGACAAGTTGTTCCACTTATTAATTGTTCTAACTGTCAGGAAATTTCTCCTTAGTTCTAAATTGCTTCTCTCCTTGTTTAGTTTCCAGCCATTGCTTTTTGTCCTACCCTCAGGTGCTTTGAAGAATAGTTTGATTCCTTCTTCTTTGTGGCAACCCCTGATTTGATCGCCTTGCAGTCCAAGGGACTTGCAGGACTCTTCTCCAGCACCATAGTTCAAAGGCCTAAATTCTTTGACACTCAGCCTTTCTTATGGTCCAACTTTCACAGCCATATATTGCAACTGGGAAAAGTATAGCCTTGACTATACGCACTTTTGTTGGCAGGGTGATGTCTCTGCTTTTTAGAATGCTGTTTAGATTTGCCATAGCTTTCCTCCCCAGGAGAAAGCGTCTTTTAATTTCTTGGCTGCAGTCCCCATCTGCGGTGATCTTGGAGCCCAGGAAAATAAAATCTATAATCAAATAACTATGTGCAAATCAATGCTTCTTAAATGGCAGCTCAGGTCAATATACATACATCAATTTCAATAGTTATATATTGATCATACAGATTGTCATAGCATAGCCCAAATTGTTAGATTTTTCCTGAAAAACTGTCCAGTATAAATCCAATTTAAGAATAAAGAAAACATTAAAAAGGACTGTAAGAACTTTGGAATCATTCATGTATATGAACACCAGAGCAGCAAATTTGAATAGACACTAGGTCAGTTTGTCATAGTTTTCTCCGCTATGTCAAAATTAAACAAGTTTGTAGTTAATTTCTTTTTGGAATTGTATTTATATAATTGTATTTGGAACACACACACACACACACAGAGGCTTTGGTTCCTTACATTTGCACTCTATGTGAGTCCTAGTATGAATTCTAGAGGACCTTTTGAGGGTCATAGGTTTTCTTAGAGAGCAACATTTAAAGTTGAAAATTGAGTTTCAAACTAGATTTCTTCCCTGCTATGTGGAGGATTCCCTTGACCCATCCTTTGTGCAGTGGCAAAAAACGGGGAAAAAACCCAAAAACACTTGCATAATCTCTGCATTATCACCACTCACATGCCCTTTATCTGATCTTAAAAGCCATTACTGCAGGACACCCATACTGATAATTCTATCCTCAGGAGGACTTAGGGTCTTCCACGCCACCATTACTCTGCCTCCAAATTGCTCACAAAGCACTTTTCAAATCCACATGATTTTTCTTGCTGATTTCGAAGACCTGAGAACATGCAGGAAGTGCGAAGACTATCATTTCAGTCAGTGCCCTGTGCCCAGTGTTCTGAGCAATCCTTTTTCCTATACTGTACAAAAAGGAAAGAAATTGCTCCATCCCTCCCATTTACAGTATGTGTTGAGTGCCTTGTCTTGCCATTGGCAATCTGAAAGTTTTTTTCTTATAGTTCTCTTCCTCCCTCCCTCCCTTCCTCCCTTCCTTTCCTTCCTTCCTTCCTTGTTTTCCTTCCTTTCTTCCCTCTCTCCCACCCTCCCTCCTTCCCTCCCTCCCTCCCTTCCTTCCTTCCCTTCTTTCCTTCCTTCCTTCCTTCCTTCCCTCCCTCCCTCCCTCCTTCCTTCCCTCCCTCCCTTCCCTTCCCTTCCCTTCCCTTCCCTTCCCTTCCTTCCTTCCTTCCTTCCTGCCTGCCTGCCTGCCTGCCTTCTTTCCTTCCTAACTCCCTCCCTCTCTCCCTTTCTCCCTCCTTCTGCTGAATTGAGTCCACAGAGTCCTCATCTTTACTCAATTTAATATATCTAGAAATGCATATTATTTATTACTGTGAGGAAGTGTGCAAAATCATTCAGTAAAACCTTGGAAAAATTCTAGCTTTCCCCACAAACAGTAATTTTCATAATTACTTTTATCAGTGTATGAAAAAAAAAAACCCAAAAAATCCTCCTGCCCCACCTACATTCCAGATTGTTATGGGGTTGATTTCAAAAAAGAGAGCTGTATTTTTATGACAGATGAAATTCCTCTGAGCACAACGGTTTCTATGTCAGTCTCAAATCGATGCGGCAATAGACAGTCTTGAAATATGGGCAATCTTGCATTTGCTCAAGTAAAAACACCCTCAGGATGGTTATGTTCCCCACCCATTCTATTTCTCTCAGAAATTATTCCTGTATTGCAGAATTCACAGAGTAGTTCAGATGATAAACATGTGCTTCTGAATATGGGAGGCTGTGTGACAGTGGTGGGTTTCAAAAATTTTTACTACCGGTCCTGTGGGTGTGGCTTGGTGGGTGTGGCTTGGTGGGCATGGCAGGGGAAAGATACTGTAAAATCTCCATTTCCACTCCACTCCAGGGAAAGGTTACTGCAGAATCCCCATTTCCTCCCAATCAGCTGGGACCTGGGAGGCAGAGAATAGATGGGGGCAGGGCCAGTCAGAATTTTTACTACGGGTTCTCCAGAACTGGTCAGAACCTGCTGAAACCCACCTCTGCTGTGTCATGTAGCATCACAACCTGTTATGCTGTTTTGGCTGCCAACCTAGGAAACCATCCCTGCAGAGTATTTGGGAAGCATTTTTCTATGTCAAGAAATATTTCTGTTGCAAAACCCTGTTCACAAGATGTGGCCCCAATCAAAGTTGACTAAGAAATGGATGGAAAATGAAAGTTGGCTCGAGAGCGATCTACATCAATCCTATGTTCAAGATTGCTTTGACCCTGATAGAAGCAGTTATGGTAGTTATAGAAAATAATTAGTATAAGAAAATAGTTAAGTGTTTTTCCCCCTGTGAATCCAGTCTATCAGGGCAACCTGGTCTACCCAAATATGGGGCATACTGCTTCCGCCTTTCAGCCCCAATCCAGGAGCCTTCACAGGCAGTCGCTTTCGCGATAAACTATTTTTTCTGTTGAATTTATATTTTACTGACAAAGAATATATAAAATATATTCTTTATGAATATATAAAAATATTTTACCTTTTATTTCTTTGTCGGTAAAATATAAATTCAACACCAGAAGATAGTCATATTCTGCATTCTTAATGTTCTTAAAAAGGTTCCATGGTACAACTGGAACTGATCGATAGTATACTTGAAGAAACCTACCATGTTCATTGAGTGCATGGGAATAGCAAAGGAATCTTCCAGGACATTTTACACATGTGTAAAAAAAAAGAGAAAAGAATAATACATAGAATCATAGGGCTGAAAGGGAGGTCCCTTCTAGTCCAACCCTCACTGCCCAAGATAGGAGTCTTTATACCATCCTGGACAAAAAGTTGTGCAATCTTTTCTTGAAAACCTCCAGCAATGAAGCATCCAGAATCCAAGAGGCAAGATATTTCATTGATTGATCATTCTTGCCGTCAGGAAATTCTTCCTTATTTCAAGGTTGGATCTCTCTCTGAAGAGCTTCCATCCATTGCTTCTTGTCCTAGCCTCAGGTGCTATGGAGAGTAAATCAATGTCCCCTTTCTCCTTACTCATTAATACCATTCTCTGCCATAGATTTTGGGTAAATCTGCTCAAAATAGGCTTGGCTTGGAGGCTAAAGACCATTGCGTATTTCCATAAACTTTCCTAAGAGGCATCTGCTGGAGAGTGAAGATTCAGATTTAATTTGGCAGGTAAAACTCCTGGATTCATACATCACCCACATAACCTGCAAAGTTGGGGGTAGATACAGAGAGTGGGTGTATCTAGGCGCAGTTCTGTTATTGTCAGTGCTATGAAAAGCTTTGTTTGAGCAGCAGGGAGTCCTGACTGAGCGTTGAAAGAAATTCTCAGCTTAGAGAAAACCATAATAAAGCCTCTGCTCCAGGGCTGGGTTCCATTTACCTTTGCTACCGGTTCACAACGGGAACGCGCGCATGCACGTTCTCGCTTCGCTCATGCGTGGCACTTCTGCACATGTGCAGAGTGTCCGTGATGACATCCGGGCGGGTGGGTGGACCTCCCGCTACCGTTACTACTGGTTTGCAAGATCCGGACCACAACCCATCACTGCTCAGTTCACCTGGGGTGTTGGGCTTGGCTTGGGGCCACAAAGTGCTGCATCTCCATCATTCTGAGTTAGGAAAGACTCATAATATTTGTAAAAACATGAAGTCTCTCTGTGTGCATGTATTCATATCATCTCTAATAACTATCGCAACACAACCATCGCCAGTGTTCTGACCCAGCCTTAGCAGAAGCAAGAAACAGATTCCTTGTCCCGAAAAACCCCTCTTTATTTATCTCTTGTGAATTAATGGCATTCACCCACCGAAAAGTCCAGGCAATAGTCCTTCAAAGAGTTAACTGCAGTAACAGACCTTATCAGTAACTTGCGATAATTGTAAGGCTGTGAGCTCCCAGCCGAAAGGTTGCAAATTAAGTTCTGGCAAGCAGTCGCACGAAAACTCTGTGGCACGGAATACAATGAGCAAAATCTTCAGAATTACGAACTGTTGTCTCCTACGACAACCATTCCCCCTTCCTTCTATTTATTCTCAGCCAGGGAGGGGCCATTCAACGTCCACATATGCTTTATTTCATGAGTCAACTCCTTGTCCGCCGTTGTTCACCTCTCCTAACAGCTCTATGCATCCGTGCATCTGGAACAGGCCCCAGCTGTTCTTCCTCCTCACTCATATCAGCCTCCAAAGGCAGCTGCCTCTCCAGTGGCTGGGAAATGTCAGACGGCCCTGGCTCTTTCTCTGCGTGTGACGCAAAGCATCCATCAGAGCCTTCCCCAGATTCCAGAACTGGCCCAAGTTCCTCCCGAACCTCCTCATCGTCCAAGTGTGACGCCAGCTCCACTGGCAGCTGGTGGGCCACAACAGCCAATCACTTGCAAAGGCAGGATATACATGTGTGTTCTTCCTAAAGTGGACCATACAAATAATATCACAATATTAATATTCATACTGCAAACAGCTTGCTTATATCAAACTGTTTAGTTAACATCTACCATCACCGTCTCTGCGAATAGGTGAAAGAAGGGTCAGTTCCCTCGTCCACGTGGATTTCTGCAGAATCTCTGAAATCAGTAGAGCTATACCAATCTGTATGACCTCTTAATTATCTCCAGAAGAGTTTCATTTCTTTCCTTTCTCTACACGGCCTCTCTACAGTAGTGCTTGGGAAGCCAGGATAGTGTCAAAAATCACTGCATTCCTACTGTGATATGTTCTCCAGATAACACTGACACCTGCTGAGTCTGTATTGGATTGTTATTTTATAGCAGCCTTTTCAGGAATTAATTACATATCTGCAATCAAGGAACCGTGGCTTCGGTTTATGAGCAACATCTTGGGTACAACTGTGAATGAGTGAATTAGGGCCAATTAATTCCTGGCTGAAGGATTTAAGGCAGAACTAGCTGGGACACCTTTCTTTATTGATTGCCTCTCCTCTCCACCTCCAAAGCACCTGAGGGCAGGACAAGAAGCAATGGGTGGAAACTAATCAAGGAAAGAAGCAACTTAGAACTAAGGAGAAATTTCCTAACAGTTAGAACAATTAATCAGTGGAACAACGTGCCTCCAGAAGTTGTGAATGCTCCAACACTGGAAGTTTTAAAGAAGAGTTTGGATAACCATTTGTCTGAAATGCTATAGGGTTTTGTGCCTAAGCAGGGGGGTGGACTAGAAGACCTCCAAGGTCCCTTTCAACTCTGTTAATTCTTTTATATTCTATTCCATGCCTTTTATTAGATACTCTGTGGAGTTCTTTCAGACCGCCTGGAAGCAAAATTCAGTGTGAGTGTGTGAGGAGCTGTTGGCTGAGATTGTGAGCCTGACAGAAATGCATCTCTCTTATGTAGATTTGATTGTGCTTCAAAATACTCCTGAATTGTGGATGGATGGGACTGGAGTGTTTCGATTCATCTCCTTGACAGAGTTGGTAGAAGACATTTACTGGTAGAGATTGAATGGAGGATTCACTCCTTCTCATCAAAGACCCACTTCCCTTAATTGGTTAGGGTGGTTTGGCTCCTGTAACAGCAAATCCCAACAAATATTTCTACCTACTATACTTTACCCTACAGTAAACAGAAACAACATAGAAATTCAAATAGAAATGGAACTCAAAGGCAGATGCCTGAAGTAGCTGTTTCACTCTTCTAACACACACCATACCTTATCCAATTCATACTATCCATCTGATTCCTCAGAGTTGCTCTGTGAGGAAGATGGATGGTTTCTAAATGTGATAAAATAAATAAATTTACCCGTCTGTACGTCACTATATTACTACACTAATCAAGGAACCACTAAGAACACTCCTACCAATACTGACAAGGCAGGGATGAAATCCAGTAGGTTCTGACAGGTTCTGGAGAACTGGTAGCGGAAATTTTGAGCAGTTCGGAGAACCAGCAAATACTACCTGTGGCTGGCCCCAGAGTGGGGTGGGAATGGAGATTTTGCAGTATCCTTTCCCTGGAGTGAGGAGGAAATGGGAATTTTATAGTATTCTTCCCCTGGAGTGGGGAGGAAATGGGACTTTTATAGTATCCTTCCCCTGGAGTGGGGAGGAAATGGGAATTTTACAGTATCCTTCCCCTGGAGTGGGGTGGGAATGGAGATTTTATAGTATCCTTCCCCTGCAACGCCCACCAAGCCACGCCCACAGAACCAGTAGTAAAAAAAATTGGATTTCACCACTGTGACAAGGCAAGTCACTGGTATATAAAAAGAGAGCAGATCCCACCCCCTTCTAGCATTGATGATGTTATCTAATTTGGTAATGAAATGTCTGCAAAAAAACCCCAAAACCCAATCAACCAAGGCTCAGTGAGTATCAAGGATCGTGCACTATTTTCGCTTCCTTTTCCCTCCTGTTGTATTGAACTTCTGAGAAAGATTCAGAAGTGCTGAGTATCTGGCAACTTAATTTCCCACTTTGTAGAAAGCCTTGCAACCTGAGGCTTCCTGTAGGATTAAAGGCAGGGAAACTTGCTGATACGGAGAGAAGTATGCAAATCAGTTTGCAGGAGATTTCCTTTTAGCCTGAAGGAGAAAGGACTCCACTTAAACGTTATCGTGGACTCCACATTGTAGATGGAGGGGCAAAGCAATCAGAAGTGCTAGAGTGTGGTGGATCAGTTTGCCAGTTGTATCTCATCTGGAAAAAACAAAATATGGCCAGAATTATCTGTGGGAAAATGTTTTGGAATCTTTGGCTAGTAAAAACAGTACCTCTTCGATTGCTTGTTCGGATTGGGCAACTGAAGCATGAAAATATCAAATTAGTATTGTGCGCCATGTACCTTCAAACCAATTCAAACTCTTCAAGCTTGAGATGGCTTGGAAATAGCAACATACGAAGGAGGACCTCTAAACTTTCAGTCTTTGTGCCCATTCAGACTAGTCACTGAAGCTATCTCTCCAGCTTTCGAGTCAGGTCCATCAGGTTGCTGAACAAAAAGGCAGGAACTTTTCATGATGATTTTCTTCATCTGCTGGGAACTCCCCACCCAAAAAGTCAGTCAGTCAGTCAGTCAGTCAGGTTTTAAAATGTTGGCTATTCAAAATTGTGTTCACAAATTAACTTTAAAGTAATTTTCAATTTTGTTTCATTTATATATTTAATTTAGCTTTATTTTACCGCTTCTCTTATAGTTTGTTTTACTGTGTTTCCCCGAAAATAAGACCCGGTCTTACTTACTTTTTGGCCCCCAAATAAGCACCAGGTCTTATTTTCAGGGGAAGTCTTACCCGCTTACTTTAGGACCGCCACAGTCATGCCTCCCGCGCCCTGACACCTGTCATGCCGGTGCTCGACTTCTGTGGCCGCGTGACTCATCCAGATGCCGCATGGCTCATTGCGCTGGTGCTGCCGCCGCTGGTGGCAGGAAGCTGCGTGGTGTGTTGTGCCATTGCACGTGCGCGAGTGGCAGAACTGGCGCAATGAGCCTCAAAGTGTCCTGCCGCAAGCAGCGGCACCAGTGCGACAAGCTTTGCAGCGTCTTACCACAAGCGGCAGCCCCAGTGCAGTGAGCCTTGAGGGATTCTGCCTTGAGTGGCAGCACTGTGCAATGCGCCACATGGAAATTATCCAAGTCTTTGCTGAACATTTGGTTAGATGAATTTGGTTCCCATAGGATGATTTCTTGCTGCTGTCTGGAACTAGCATTCCAAAAGTGGCTCTTCTTTCCCCCTATTATTGTGGCAAGCCGAAAAGCGACAATGACTGCGACAGCAAAATCATGCTTTGAAGTTGACAGAGTATTCTGACCCGTAGACTGCTTTCCTGGACTTTGTGTGTGCCCGTTGGATTCAGTTACCCAGTAGCTTTAGCTGTTCTGAGCTTGGAAACTGAGCCTGCGCACTAGGGGTGCTTTCTGAGAACCTGTTTGGGTGGCTTGAATAAACACCTGTAGAACTCTTGCTGTACGTGTGTGTGTGTGGAGCGGGACAGTACAGTTGGTTTCCAGTTTGCTTCTGAGTGCAATTCAAGGTGTTGATAGTTCCTTTAAAGCACTTCATGGCTTGGAACCAGGCTATTTACAATATCAACTCTCCCCAATTGTTTCTACTCAACTTAATCTGGTCCGGCAGAGGGGCCTGTTCCAGGTATCGTCAGCTCAGGAGTGTTGGCTGGTGGCCTTTTCTCCCATTGTAACTGCCCTGTAAAATATCATTTCTCCCTGAGATTAGATTAGCTCCAAACTTGTTAGGGCATTTTTGTAAGGCCCTAAAAACTTGGTTTTGGTGTGGGGCCCCAAAGCCAAGAGATAAAGTCTATCTCTTGGCTTTGCTGATGGCTATTTATCAAGTCCTCTTGTCATGTTTTTATTTTATAAACAGTAGTCCTCGCCTTACAACCACAATTGAGCCCAAATTCTGCTGCTAAGCGAGATAGTTGTTAAGGGAATTTTGCCCCATTTTACGACCTTTCTTGCAACAGTTGTTAAGTGAATGATTGCAGCTATGAAGTTAGTAACATGGCTGTGAAGCATATCTGGCTTCCCCAATCATTTTGCTTGTCAGAAATTCACAAAAGGTGATCAGGTGACCCCGGGACATTGCAACCGTCATAAGTATGAGTCAGTTGCCAAGTGTCTGAATTTTGATCACATGACCACGGGGATGCTGTATTTTATTATTTCTGGACAGCCACTTTTCTGGAATGGTATAGGGTCTCCTGCTTTAGCATGGGGTTGGACTAGAAGGCCTCCAAGGTCCCTTCCAACTCTGTTATTCTGTTATTTTCTAATAAGCCACCCAGAATCACTCATGTGAGATAGGCAGCTACAGTAATCAAATAAATAAATCAAATTGTTGAAGGGATAAAAACACCCATACATAAAGACTGTGGTTCACTTTTGAGAGTGGCATGTCAGAATAAATTAAATTTATTTGATGTCACTTTACATTTCAGTTTAATTAAAGGTAAAGAGTGCTTTATTTATTTATTAAATTTATATATCATCCATTTCACTACTGCGGGACTCATAAAAAAACCTTAAAAGCAATATCCACTAACTGGACATGTGTCATTCTCCGGACTCTCCCAGGTCACGATTAATATAACTCCAATAGAATAGAGCCGTGATGGTGAACCTATGGCAGGTGTGCCAGAGGTGGTACGCGGAGCCATATCTGTGGGCACGCGAGTGTTGCCCTAGCTCAGCTCCAGCATGCATGTGTGCGCCGGCCAGCTAATTTTTGAGCCTTCCGGGCCCACCGGAAGTCAGGAAATGGGCTGTTTCCAGCCTCTGGAGGGCCTCTGGGGATGGGTGGGGAAGGCCGTTTTCGCCTTCCTCAGGCTCCAAGGAAGCCTCTGAAGAAAACGGGCCTACTGGGCCTACCAGTAACCTTTTTGCTGTCGCGTGCCAAAAGTGAGGGTAGCATGGGGGGGGGTCGTATTTGCATGCATGGGGTGGCGGGGGTGGCATTGAATTATGGGTGTGGGCACACATGCGCGAGACACCCCCCCAGTGCCCCCCCCGCTTTTGGCATGCAAAGGCAAAAAGGTTAGCCATCACTGGAATAGAGTATCTGTAGTTCAGGGTTGAATTATGGAATCCATGGTGCTCCCTGAGCATGGTGTTTTTTCTTGCAAACAAGCTCAGAGAGTACCAAGGACTCAACAATAGAATAGTGAATAATTTCCTCTTTTGTGATATTAAGAATTGTTGGTGGCCTCTAAGACCACTTTCCAAGGCTTCCATGAACCAATACTGTACCCTGAAGCCTCAAATTCAGCATCTCTGACTTAGAGCATCTGAGTTGTATAAGAACTGGAGAGCAAGGTAAGTGATACCGTAAAAAATGGATGGCACTCGTGTGAGTTCCTTTTGTGAAGGAGAATGAAGGATGCTTTGAGGGTCTGATTCTCCCAGGTCACTTTGGACAAAAGGGCTGCGTGTGTCTTTCATGTAGATGAGATAATAATTCTTGTAGAATTGAACTTGCTCCTTGCTTGGGAACTATGTAAGAGGAAAAGTAGTGTAATATTTAATGCTGCTGTTATTTTTTTCAGCAGCAGACTTCTATTCCCCCATGTATTCTGAATCCAAGTTATTATTAATTGTATATGTTGCCATTCTTTGGGGATAAGTACACTAAGCATCCAAATAATAACTAGATAATATTTCAGCCTGCGGCTTCCACGCTGACTATAATCTACGTGTATGTTCATGGAGGGGTTACCAGATGTGGGTTACAGAAACCCAGATGGCAGCGAAATGATAGAGATAAATCAACAGCTTCGTTTCAGTGGGTCTCCTGCAGCAAAATCTTAAGCTGTTTTTTTTTAGAGGTAAATTCTGGGTTCAATCAGATTTGCTTCCTTGTTATTGTGTTTACTGCAATCGCCTTAATAAAGCATCTTCCTCTATATCAACACAGATTGTTGCTCCCCCCCCATGTTCATTATTTGTATACAAGGGGAGTGATTGCATTAAAAGTATTTAATGAACTGAATTTAGTGATTTAAATTAGATTCTAACTTTAGTTAGGTTGCAAGAAGTTTAATTTTCATGCTATCCTTTATTCTTGTAATGGTATGTGGAAATGATGTTGGGGGATCGGGTAAAGAGATGCTGCCTAAGGAATGCTATAGAAATCAGATAGATAGATAGATAGATAGATAGATAGATAGATAGATAGATAGATAGATAGATAGA